>OZ023217.1:24959598-25052098 GCA_963995525.1 Escarpia spicata
TTGAAAAGCGCCGAACAGCAGTCGCCGCGCTTAGAAAGAGCCTGTTGATAAAACCGTTGAAAACGTTGCATTGCTGATGGCTGCTTAATAAAACGTTGAAAACGTATGAAAAATCGTGTTGTTTACTATTACGTTGAACGTAACTCCCCGCATACACCATCATCTCCACCTCGTGACTGTCCCCCGTGAAGAGGCGCCGCTGCGCGTACCCGTTGTTAGCATTCGCGGTCGCCTCCATGAACCCGGCGGTGTCTTTGTACCACAGACAGCCCCCGAGCTGCGTCTTTTTCGCGTCGGCGCCGTAACTCAGCAGGGTTTCGATGTAGGCCCAGTATGGATACGTATTGCTCGACGGCGTCATGAGCGTGCCATTCAGCGATACGTCGACTTGACTGAACATCGAATGCAGAAAATTGTGGACCGGGGCCACGACGCTATCGTGCGCTAGAACGGTACCGTCCCCCTGGACTACTTTGACGCGAGCGTACAGTCTAACGTTCGCCAGGTCCGCATAGTCGTCTCCCGAGCCCGGGATGAGGAACTCGATAGTCCCGCCAGCATCGAGGGTCGTCAGTGGATGGTGTTCGATCCATTGACCGCTCTCGACGCTCGTCTGCGTCATCGGCACGGCGAACAGGTTCAGTTCGCTCTTTAGACCTTCGCACGACTGTCGATGCACGAACGCCATGCGTCTAGTTGTTGTTGTCGGTGAATATGTCGTCGCTCGACGTCTGCGCCTTTCGATGACGTTTCTTCTTACTGGGAGTCGCCGCTGTGCCCGACGGTTTTATGCGTCGTCGTTGCTTTTTCGGCGGCTGCGCGTTCAACAGTTCGATCCAGCTGTTGAAGGAAGCCGGATTACCGCTCCATTTCACGAGTACCTCCGCACCGCCTCCGCGTCGTCGACGACGCTGTAGAACGGACTCCACGCGATACAGTTTATCCTCCGGGACGACTACTCTTTGCAGCTCCGGTTCGTAGAAGGTGCCGTCTAGTACCGTCCCATCGTCGTCCTTCAAGCGGTAAACGGAAGGATCGGACGGATACGTTTCTACGACGGTGAAGAGCTCTTCGCTCCAGTTAGCCATGTACCCTTTCTTGAACCGACCCTTCGCCTTGCTTATACGTACGCGATCTCCTTCACGCAGTTTCGGTTTGCAGCCTCGACCCTCGCCGCCGCCGTACAACCGTTGCCATACGCTCTACTGGTTCGCGGCGTTAACGCTCGCGGGAGTCCTACCGATGCTTCGATGGTAGGCGAAGTCCGGTAAAGGCTCTACGTATCGCAGCGTCTGATGCTTCGTAAAGTACCTCCACATGCGCGTCTTTAACGTCCGATTGAACCGTTCCATGACACTCGCTTTACGACGACGACGGCGACGATGACTACGTTTTCCACCCGGCGTCGCCTCCTCCTCCTGCTTCGGCCGCCGCTGCTGCTGCTGCATGTACGCTCAATGCCGGGGGTTACCGACGAGTTCCATAGGGACGATCAGACGCCTCATACGCTCCCCGAACGCTTCCCACCCGACAGGCGGTTCCACTTTCTTCCTCGTTCGCATGAGGTCGTTCACGAGATCGACCATGTTACTGCCCGCGATAGGTTGACCGTCGTACACGAACTCGCCGCGGTCGTTCCATCGACACAATGGTTCGGTTTTCATTTTCGCAATTAGGAGGTGGGCTTTCCTTTTCAGAGTTTTCGGCACGGTTTCCACGATCTCGCGCTGTATAGCGTTCAGCGAGCTTCTGTTTGATGGGTACTTTTTTCGCTAGCTTACGCAAATGGTTCCTGTATTTTAACAGTACTTTTTTCTGCTTCTTCGATAATTTCACGTTCCCTTTCAAAATGTTGTACGCGCAGTCGCACAGACTACAGATGAGGTCGGAGTCCGCGTGGCCGAGTACGACTTTTCTCAAATCGACGTTCCTCTTATATCTATTCAACATCTGCAGGGCCAGGACGTGCCTCTTCACGCGCTCTGTCAACATGAGGCCGTCGTCATCGATGAATAACACGCGCCGTGACGCCTTCCTCTTTTTCTACTCTCCTTACGTAAACGTACTGAAGGCGATCGTCGGGAAAACTGCATGTGCGCATGCGCATGTTTTCCTCCGTTTGCTGTTTCAAGTCTATGAGGAGATAACCGTACGCTGCTGACGTGGCATCTTTGAAAGCCTCCATCATGTAGTTGATCCTACCCGGATACATCTGTTTCGCTAGGTGACCTACTTGTCCGGCGTCCCGAGGGCTCTTGAATAGCACCATGTATTGCGCTTTCAGACTTATTGTGCGGTTTTCTTTCACTTTTGCAAAAATATTCTGCAGAAGCTGTACGACGGACGTATTGCAGTGATGACTTTTTTAGTAAACAAGGTCGTGACCCTGCTATCGGTTTCCTCCATGAGGTCATCGAGTACTAGAAGCGTCCTGGTTTTGGCGAATAAAAGATTCGGATCCGGTAATCAGTCTACAGTCAGTAACGTTAACAGCAGAGTGGTCAGAGAGTCCCATGTCTGTCATAACGACAATGCGCATGAGGTGTTCGTCCGTGCATTGGGTCAGTAGCACGTACAGCGTATGTCCTTCCCTGTGTTATGTGCGTTATTACAACCTGGTCCATTTATTTTCATTGGAGATCTCAACGTCCACCTGGATAATAACACGAATCCAGACGCAAGACGACTCACAAGTTCTCTCCAGTCGACAGGTATGATGATGCACGTGCATGGATCCACCCATAGGAAGTGACATACGGTGGACGGTTTCACCTAGCGGGATAATTATTTCTGGTATAGACGTAACAGTTCATCTGTTAATTTCCGTTAAATCAATGATTTGTTGTTCTTTTTAATGCAACAGTTCCAACAAATACCCCTTGCATAACGTCATCCCCAAAGAGATATATATTTTAAATAAAATTTACCAGCGATCTGTATATGCTCAGCATGCGGCATAATTACGTTCTTTCTCTGAGAGATCCGATAGGTGGGGAAACTATTTGAATCGTTGGGACTGACCAGTTAGGGCGCCGGACATTGGCTGGTCCTGTTTGTTGACGTCTTTGCTGTACAATTCAATTCGATTATTAATGCTAATATGACATAAACATTATATTGATATACCTACTATGCCAAAGAATGGCTCATGTACCAATTAGGGGGTCCTGTTGGAGATTTGTCGCCGGAAATTAAGCAGTTAAACACGTCAGTAGTAGCATAGAGGGTGTGGAGGGGTATCCAGAGGAGTTTCGCCGTATTTTTGAGCGATATTTGGGAGATTGAGGCGTCCCCCCCGAGTGAAGTGAGAAGTCACGTGACCGTATGTATGAGCGTATGTAGCGCGCCCCCTGGCGGTGGAGTGAGTAGACATGGAAACCCTATTGTGTATATGAGGAACGAAAGACCAAAGAGGAAAGTGTAATAACGAAAGATCAAAGAGGAAAGTTTTAAAAGGTGATGAAAGGTTACTCATGAATAACGAAAGATCAAAGAGGAAAGTTTTAAAAGGCGTTGAAAGGCGGATTAGAGATAAAAAGAAGTATACTGAATGATATATTGACGAAGTGATAGGTATGTATATAAGATGAAGTATACTGAAAGATGTGTTAATAATGTTTATAGATCGTGCTATGTGTTATTGTGTATAACGAGGAATAAACGAAAGAGTATATATGAAACTTTAAAATATGTATGTATGTATGTATGTATGTATATATATATATATATATGTATGTATGAAAGAAGAAATATATTTAAAGTAATAACCAACAAACACCACAGTTTGAAAGTTGAATAGTTTTAATAACATTAGCGTTCGACTACATCAACGAAACCATCATCATCATCATCATCGGTCTCCGCACACCAATTTTCGACACCCCCCGTGTCCAAGGGGGCAACAGGTTCTGGGTCAATCCAAGGGTTTGGTGGGTCAAATCGGGCCCGTGCCCTCAGCTGTTCAGCCATGACGACACAGAATACACATTCGTGGTTGTCACGGAGTTCTTCTTCTCTGGAACATATATGAAAATATCGTCTCTGAAACATATATGAAAACTTCGAAAATGATATTATATTATGTAAAGTACAACCGCGTAGGGAGCCGACACGATAAAAGGGCATGCTAGGTCAACAGACAGGAGAGAGAAGAATGGACTATGACACGATACGCTGTATCGGCTGGAACAACGTAACCAGAAACCGCGTAGCTAGTCGAAACGAAAGTAGAACATAAATAAATTAAGTATTATTAGTATTATTATTATTATTAAAAGTATGTAAATAATCGTTGAACACTCACGTGCATTCCGAGACACTGGAGGCACTGCTGACACTGCTGCTATCCTCAGTATCACTGTCAGGCCTGAACGGTAAATATAGACAACTGTGAGACATAACGAACGAAGTGTGTATAAATAAGCGTAAGTAGAAGAGGCAACGACGTATCAGAAATAGAGGTTAGATACACCTGGAGGGATCGATTATGTAGGAAGCAATGTGTTATGGAAAGTTTCGGTGTAGTAAAGTACAAACCTATATCAGTCGTATGACAGACGGAGCAGCTGGCGATAAGCGCGTGATGTGCGAAGTGCAGCTAGACGACAATGCATGAGGAATGCGCCTTATCGGAACGCTAACAATACAGGCGGGAGAAAAGAACTCTGTGAGCGGTCAGCGATGAAACATATGGCGGTCAAGAGCTTGGATATACAATTTAGGGGTGCTGGTCACTTCCTATCGAATTTTTATCCATGTGAGATACACATATGGGGCGAAGACTTTGCTAGTGCAGAGGCAGCATATCAGTATAAAAAAGCCAGAAATTTTCACAATGAGAACACAGCGAGAAAGATTCAGACTGCGCGCAGCGGATTACAGGCGAAATACTGGAGTAAAAGCTTTCGGTGGACACCAGATCGAACCGCTACATGGCTATCACAAAGTCGATCCGTGATGTACGCGATAGTAGCCCCGAAGTTCCGTGTATCTAAACTACGGCAACGCTTGCTTGCCACAGGTGTCGCACGACTGATTGAGAATGTACCCAGCGCGGAGGGGTATTTGGGTAATAGTTCAAAGCGTAACGAAGCAGGTAAGCATATACTCGGTGTGATTCTTATGCATGTGAGAGACTTCTTTAGGCAGTGCTCTGTACGGCTTACATAAGGCGTCCATTAGAAAACAGACAGACAGCCACACGGTGACAGAGTACGAGAGAGAGAGAGAGATAAGGTCACGCGCTCGATAAGACGCGAAAGCCCAGGGACGCATGATGTCATTGTCGAGGGTATCACGTGGACGATGCCTGAAGGGAATGATTATGTATATAAACCCAGGCTAAATATAACAGGACAAACACTCTCTCTCCGACTCGCTGCCGTTCTAAAATCTTCACACCGACTCCTGCACGACAAGATGTCGACGCCCAACGTCAAGTCCGAGGAAATGCTGCTGTCAGACCTCGAGCAAGTAAGTGACGGAACGTACGCATTTCTGCGGCCACTGACACTAGCAACATGTGCTCTGTCAGCTGAATATGTATGTTATCCAGCGTGTCGTATCTGTAATTGGAAAGTCCTTGTTGAAACGACGAAAGGCCACCATAGCGCCAATGCATGTCCGGTCCACGGGCGACAGAAGGGGATTCCCGTACACAAATATGCTATGGGCATGCTTTTCGCCGATCGCAAGGGCAACGAAGTGTGGGCGACGGGATGTTACCGTCTAGTCCAGCGGGCCGTGGGGGGACTGACAGCAAGCGACTATATGTCGCTGAAAACCGGCGACGAACGCTATCAGGCACTGAGTGTCCTACGTGGCAAACAGGCTAGGGTGGCAATTAGAAAGACAACAAAAGCAGGCTATCGGAACTACACCGTGATAGCACTGGAAATGATCCAGTCTTAAGAGGCGCCACCTGACAGAGGTGAAATAGTAAGTGACGCCCCCTGACGGAGTATAGAGAGGTCCTGTCCCTAGCGGTTGAATGGTATGGTGTGCTGTCTGTCTGTCTGTCTATTTGACACCGGAAGCTATGACGTAATTTTCTCTATCGTGTTGTAGACGGTCCCTTGATCGACGACGACGCCCCAGGCGACACAATCGCGTTACGATCCCATTCCGATGTCGCAGGGGACACCCGAGCGTGGAGTGAAACGTCGCCTGACCTTCACTGATGATGATGATGATGATGATGCAAGTGTCATCTGTGTGGTGTCATGTTCGTGGTCTAATGATCAAGATGGTTCTAATGATATTGCTAATGATACTGATTTTGATACAGATTTTTATGATGATGATGATGATATCCGGAGGCGTAGTGAATTACAGGAGTCGGTACAGAAGGTGAATGCCATTCAGAAGCGTACGGAGCAAATGATAGATGATGATATATTTTTGGCCACTCTAACCGCCGCCTGCGCGCGCCAGGCAGCCGACGGATTGTGTCGCCGCTATGCGGACGTTCAAGAAGACCTGTACAGAGTGGATCGCTCACGTATATTTGATAGTTTCCACATGGTAGTGGCCGAGCTGATATGCGTAGTGCGCACACCGTGGTTTGCTCGTGATATTATATCACGGGTGAAAACGAGTCTACATAGCCATGGTATAAACGTGACGGATGAGAAGGAAGACGGGGAGGCGAAACAACAACAACAAGACGACACGGAGGAAAAGCAGGTGTGGTACTCTGAGCTGTGCGCAGTAGCACTCGATGCCATCGTCCTGTTCATAAGCAACGAACTGTGGCGCACGTTTGAAGGTGACGAAAACGACATCTACCTGGTGCGTAGTGACCTGATCTACGTCAATGTGAAGTATGCAGTGCACCATTACAGGTATACGGCGGACACACCGGAGCGGGCACGTGACATCATAGCACGTGTGCAAGCCATCCTGCGTACACGTTGTATATCACTGTTGAACGAGAAAACAAACTACCCCTGCTAATGTTGTTGTTGTTATTGTGTTGACAGGTCGCTCCCTCTAGCGGTTTGGAGCTGATACGCAAGTCGTATGGTCAGAATTCGCTAGAGTGGGCGCCACAAAAGAAACGACGCCACCTCGCTCCCATGCCGCTAAGACAGGCCCTCCTCACGCAACTACACGAGCAGCGTCACAGGTCAACTCCACTCCTGGAGATGACGTGCGACGATGTGACGCCACCGACATCCACCGACATCCACCGAACCTCTGGAGATGTCGTGTGAAGATGATGACGACTATGACGTCACCACGACACGATCTGAATTCGAGACACTCAGGAGGGATACGTCCACACTAGACGTGGCCGACAACGGCCACCTTGTGTGGTCCAAGACGTATACAGCCGTTCCGTGGGCGTACTCAGCACCATTCGACGGCGTTCGTCGACTAGAACTTAACATTGAGAGCCTAGCCGGGGTTCTCTTTGCAACGCGAAGATGCACCATAGACGTGTCTGTGCGGGTGATTTGTGATGAAATCGCCCGTAATATCACACGCGCCGAACACGTGGCATACATAACAGAGACCCTCCGGAAGCGTCTGCTGCAGTGACGACAAGAGGAAATGCGCCCCTACGCATAGCTGGGGTTATAGACGCCTCTTGTCTGTCACTGTAGAAGCTTAGCTTCGCTTTTAGTGTATTCTGCTTTTAGTAGTAGTAGTAATCCAATGAGCTTCGCTTTTAATTGTAATATTCGATGAAATAAAGGTGATGATGATGATGATGATGTATGTATGTAATCCAGGGTTCCGGTGTCTGTTGTTCTTGCCGCCGAGCGGTATGCCCCCTCGCTGATATACCTTCATAGCTCGGGCGATCGGTTAAAACATACATACATACACGCACACTCATACAAGCCACCTCCCCCTGTCTATATGACGTCACGCAGTGTAGGATATATAAAAACGTACAAGGATCTCGCCGATGAAGCCGATGAAGCAACAAGCGTTTCGCCACTGCGGACTCTTCCTCGATACACACACCGACATACAACGCCACATAGACCGAAAGCATTCATCAACACACGTCGCCGACCATGCCTACAGTAAACCACCGTCACGAGTGGCGCCATCCGGCGAACCACCGAAAACCACTAAGTATCCATGTCCGATATGCGGAAGAGACTTTTCGAGACGACACGACCAGGTACAGCACACGAGGACGTCGTGCAGGTCACGCGATACACTGCACCGCTGCGAGAGATGTGCACGTGAGTTCGCGAGATGTGACAACCTGTTACGTCGTATCAAGTCGGTATGTAGCAGACGTGTAGAGGTGACCGATCCACCCCTACGCAAGCGAGCGAGACGCACAGAGCGACCACGTTTGAGCGCCGCTGACGACGACGACCCGATACAACCACCGCCCCGACTCCCCTTCGCCGATACTCTATCGAGGTAGCAACGAGACGTCGTCCGAGATCACTGGTCGACCATCCGCACCCACGTGGCTAGAGGATCCGTGCAATCCAGGTACAATTACAGAGTGTCGACACCGGACACGAGCGTCCTAGAACCGTCACTGAAAATCATGTTCCGCGAACAGACGCACGCTTTTAAGATTAATCTTAGTTACGGATTTGTGTTGAGGAACAAGACCACGAACAGGTACAGGTACTACCATTCGTCCTGTAACTGTTGCGGTCGTTACCTTGACGAACCGTGCCTGGTCACAAACACTGAAGAGTTTGATGCGTTTCTGGAGCGTAACCGAGAAACAGACGTGTTGCAGTGGGTCATCAATCAGCGTCCGGACAGACAATGGGTATGCTTCGTCAATCACATAGTCCATCATCCAATAGGATGTGTGGACATCACACTGCCGAGGTACATCAAACGGAACAAACCCGTCATCGGATTGGAAAGAGACCCCACCAACAAGACAAAGTACACCGACAATCTGTGTCTCTTCCGGTGCCTGGCACTGCATCGTGGATGCGACCGATACCGCCTGGAACTCACTGTGCGGGTACTCTACGCGAAGTACGACCGTGACGGAGTGGCTATGAAAGACTTTGACGGCGTGACGATGGACGATCTCTATCGCGTCGAAACCTCCTTTGAGACCAACGTGTGCGTCTACACGCTCGTCGAACCAGAAGAAGAAGGTGGAAAGGCGACTGCCGAACTCGTACGCCGTTCCTTGTGTCACTATCCCGAAACGATGCACGTCAATCTTCACGAGACACACTACTCCTACATACAAGACGTGAACATGTACTGTCATTCGTATCGATGTAGGAAGTGTGGCGACTCGCTATGGAAAGATGCTTAGTTGCTAGAGAAACACGAGCGCGTGTGTTCGGGAGGCGTGCGAAATATCTATCCCGGTGGCGTCTACCGTCCGTCGCCGACAGTCTTCCAGCGGTTAGACGACGAAAACATTCGCGTTCCCGAGTGGTTGAGCTACTATCCCTATCGCGCCACCTTCGACTTCGAGTCCTGGTTCGATATGTCACAACTTCCGTCGGACAGCGCCAAGGTCCACTGGGTGTCTCGTCACGTACCGTTGAGCGTGTTCCCTGGCGAGTAACGTACCCGGATTCGAACAGGTGCAATGTCTCATCACGGACGGCGACAGCAACAAGTTGGTATCCGACATGATGACTATCCTTCAGGCGATGAGCGAAGCAGCCTATAAAGCCATCGTAGACAGATACGAACCCGCGGAGGCTATCGTGACGTGGGACGAACAGGAGGCGTCCGCCGTGGAGGCGTCCGCCGCAGAGGGGGGCAACGAGTCACGGCGACAACCGACCAATCCCTACAAAACAATCATGGGCCAATTGTACGGTTGGCCTCTTCAGTTGCCCGTCATCGGCTTCAACTCGACCAGGTACGATCTGAACGTCGTCAAACAGTACCTGGTACCCTACTTCCTGTCCGCAAAGAAAGCAACAGAGGACGAGGAGGAGAAAGCGACGGAGGAAGAGAGGAGGATGCAGGGACGTTACAGGTGATCAAACGTAGCAACACGTTTATGTGTCTATCGGCAGACGACCTCAAATTCCTCGACATGACTCATTATATCGCCCCGGGATTCTCGTTCGACAAGTACCTGAAAGCGTACGGTTGCGAGGTCACGAAAGGTCACTTCCCGTACGAATACATGGGCAGCTTGGAGAGACTCGACGACACCGCTCTACCTCCCAAAGAGACCTTCTTCAGTCGACAGAAGAACAAAGGTATATCCGACGACGACGACTACACACGATGGCGGGAGGTGTGGCGAGACAACGAAATGGAGACTTTGCGAGACTTTCTCGTCTGGTACAACAACAGGGACGTCGTGCCGTTCTTGGAGGCCATCGCCAAACAGTTCGACTTCTAGCGTCACCGCGGTCTCGACATGTTCAAACAAGGGATCAGTATACCTGGTTTGACATTGACCTACCTGTTCACCTACGTGCCGGAGAGGACGTTCTTTACGCTCTTCAACGAGACGAACAAGGACGACCATCAGCTCGTCAGAGACAACATCACTCATCTTCACCAGACATCACGAGAAGGGGGTCACGAAGATACGTCGTAACGACTACGGCGATGCGGCTCGAACGTGTCAGTCCATCGTTGGATACGATGCAAACGCATTGTATCTGTGGTCGATATCGCAAGAGATGCCGACGGGATGGTACACGCGACGACGTGAAGAGAAGGAGTTTCGACCCGAAGCGGCACAGCCCACAGGTCAGATGGCCGCCGAATGGCTGACGTGGGAGTCCGAAAGCACGGGACTCAACATACGTCACCAGTCCAACGGTCGAGAGAAGCGCATCGGCAAACTGCTGGTGGACGTTTGGTGCAGTGAAACGAAGACGGCCTATCAGTTTCACGGATGCTTCTACCATGGCTGTCCGTGCACCGGACGTGAGTTCAACGAGGTCAACGACAAACCCATGACGCAACAGCTCGCCGAATCGCGAAAGAACACGGCCTACCTGCGTCACTTTGTGAGGGTCGTCGAGATGTGGGAATGCGAGTGGAAGGCGCGAGACGCGATCCGTGCGTGAAACAGTTTCTGGACGTTCGCCAACGGCTTCGACACGTGCGCTGGAAAATGACGTCACAACAGATCCTGACAGGTGTGCGCAACGGTAGCGTGTTCGGTATGATTCAGTGCGACATACGTGTACCGGAGGACCTGCGCGCGCAGTTTGCCGAGATGCAGCCCATCTTCAAGTACATTCAGCTGACCCGTGATGACCTCGGGCCGTTCAAGCGTCGCTACGCCGAAGAACACATCATGGCAACCCCGCGTCGCATGCTCGTCGGGAGTTATCGCGGGGATAAGATCTTGCTCGCCACACCTCTCTTGCGATGGTACCTCGAGCACGGACTAGAGGTGACGCACGTCTATCAGGTCATCGAGTACACACCGGTTGCCTGCTTCCGACGATTCGGCGAGGCGTTGTCGACCGCACGACGCGAAGGAGACGCCCACCCCGACAAGGCCATGATCGCGGACACCAACAAACTTATAGGCAATTATTCCTATGGGAAATTTATCACCAACGTCGATATGCACCGCGAAGTCACCTACTGCACGGAGAAGAGGGCATCGATCGCAATCAACGCTAGTCGGTTCCGCCAACTTGACGTCGTCGCCGCCGATGCGTACGAGATCGAAATGCACAAGCGCACCGTCAAATACGCCCTGACTACGCACGTGGAATTCTTCGTGTTGCAGTGGGCCAAACTGCGCATGTTGGAGTTCTACTACGACTTCATGGTCAGGTACGTGGAACTTCCGCTGTTCGAGTACTGCGAAACCGATACGGACAGCGCCTATTTGGCTCTGGCCGGAGAGTCCGTCGACGACCTCGTGACCCCGGCTCTGCGCGACCACTACTATCGTCACCGCTCCGAATGGCTACCGTCCGAATGTTGCGACGATCATCAGAAAGACTACGTGCGCTGTCGCCTGGCCGGACGTCCGTGGGACGGCACCGAGACGTGTTGCAAGGCGCGCAAGGCGTACGACAAGAGAACACCGGGAATCTTCAAGGTCGAATGGTCCGGCGACTGTTTCCTGGGTCTGTGCAGCAAGACCTACTATTGTTCGGGTACGGTCGATAAATACAGCACCAAGGGACTGAACAAACGACTCAACATCATCGACAAGCAGGGGTTCCTGGACGTGCTGACCAATCGTCGGAGCGGAAGCGGGAAGAACTGCGGGTTCCGGGTCAATCACTTGTCCGTGCTGACGTACATCCAGGAACGTGCGGCGTTGACCTACTTCTACGCCAAGCGCATGGTCAACGAGGACGGATTCACCACGGGTCCGGTGGACGTGTAACGTGTATGCCGAACCACTGCTGACACAATGAGGAAATGCGCTCCTACGTCAGTTGGGGTAATAGGAGCCTCTAGCTGTCACGAGGTTAGTAAGCAGAGACACGAAAAAAGATAACACTATTTAGACAGATGGCACGCAATCGATAGTCATAGAGTACCATGTCACGGATGCGAGCGGTCGTAGGTGTAGCACTATTAGGAACAGTCGGAGTGTACCTGTACGTCTTGCACGTCTTGTTCCAATATCCCTTCCTTCGTTGGTGTGGTTGAAGTATGCGCAGCGGACAACGCGACATTGTCGAACGTCACCGCCAGCTACTACTAGATGGACACGCGATGGAAACATCCCTTCACCTACATCGTCCCGGGTCCGACGGGATTCGGTAAGAGTACGTTCCTGATGCGTCTGCTACGTCACGCCGCAACGATGATCGATCAGCCTCCAGAGAAGATCACGTGATGTTACGGCGTATGGCAGAGCGCCTACGTCGACGCGTAACCTCGTAGTCATCGTCGATCTGATGGCGGAAACGGACGAACGGGTCACGACCTTGTTCACGAAAAAGAGTCATCACCAGAACACGTCCGTAATGTATCTCGTGCAGAACCTGTTTCCAAAGAACAAGGAGAGTCGCACGATCAGTCTGAACGCGCACTATATGGTGGTCTTCAAGAATCCACGCGACGCGTCACAGATAGGCCACTTGGCGCGACATATGTATCCGGGACGCCTGAAGTTTGTACAGGAAGCGTTCAGAGACGCCACGGCGCCACCGTACGGCTATCTCCTCATCGATCTGAAACAGGACACGTCCGACGACATGCGTCTGCGTACGGCCGTCCTTCCGGACGACGGTGTCCAAGTACGTGTACCAACCCCAGGTATAAGACGTTCGCGCACGCGCCTCGTCCCTTCAGTCGCAGCATGGTCGTAAAGACAACAGCATGTCCGAGCTCGTGAAGAAACACCTCCTCTGCATACAGGCGCTGAACAGGTACAAATTGCGCACTAGCCGAATGTGCCTACAACATATTGAAGCAGAACATTCCCTTGACCGACGCACAGAGACGCCATTTGAGTATGTACAAAACAAACCTGCGCACTTTGTCACGGGGAGACGCGCCGGCGGCGGCGAGACGTCGCATCTTGCTACAGGGTAACCAGGTCGGCGAGGGACAGGCCGGCGGTTTCCTGTCGGCGCTGCTAGCACCTTTGGCCGGTGCGATCTTTCTACCCTAGCTAAAAGAGGTGCTACTCAAGTAGACGACGACGACGACGAACAGCGTTCCCATAAGGCTGCAGCCAAAAGCCATACGACTGGTGGACCGTCTGAAACGAGACGTCGCGTGGAGCGCGCGCGGAGAGCTCATGCACAAAGGCGTAGCGGTACTCGGAAGTAACATGGTGGACCTCGTGAACGATCTGTTGCGCCAGCGCAAGATCGTCGGCACTCCGACGGGATGGCAGGTGTTTGCGCGCCAACTCGGCGACATGAATCTGCCCATGGAGTTGGTGGGTAACGAGGCCAGGAAACTAGCCATTCAAAAGGAACAAAGGAAGAGTGCCGTAGCGGCGGCGGCCACACGATCACTCGGTAGAGCGCGTCGAACGCTGCAGTGGACACCCTCGCGCGGAGGCAATGAACGAGCCCGTCCACTCTACCTACGCCACCGTCGTCGGCAGGACGCAGCAAGACATGGGAGCGTCTTGCATAGAGGAGGCGCACCGTCCCGATTTACCGGCATAATGTGCGATCCATGGGAAAGTCTAACACGTCGTCTGTTTACCGGTGTCGCTTACGCCGGACTTCACATCGTGTGCGGGATTACCATCGATCATATCATACGTACGTCATCATGTTGTGCCGTCGTAAACAGCTGGAGGACGTCAACTTCGATCCCGCCAAGGTGGGGAGTTACGAGGGAATCGCGTCTTTGCGACGAGTCGACTTACGAAAGATCGTCGAACAATGGCTATCGGAACAGAACGCCTATACTGTACACAAACCGGTCAGATTTCATTTCAAGCGACGACGCGTGGTCGTCAGAGGCTGGAATCAACAGTGGCAAGCCGATCTCTTCGACGTGTCCAGTTTGAAAAAAGAAAACGACGGTACGATGTTCCTACTCACGGTGATCGACGTCTTCTCGAAAGTCGCCCGATGCGTTCCGTTGAAGACCAAGTCGGCGACGTCTATGTCGAAGGCGCTGGACGGACTCTTCACCGACGTTCGGCCGCTGTCGTTGCAGACCGATAGAGATCTGGAATTCTATAAAAAAGGGTATTGGAAAAGCACGATATCCAACACTTCTCCACCTACAACGAGGAGACCAAGGCGAGCATACTGGAACGCTTCAATCGCACACTAAAGACGCGGATGTGGCGATACCTGACACACAAAGAAACGTGGCGATATATCGATATCCTTCCGGATCTGGAGCGGACGTACAACGACTCACCCCACCTCAGCATCGGGATGCCTCCGTCGCAGGTGGATGCGACTAATCAGGAAGAGGTTTGGCAGCGCTTGTACGTTGGTCATCACGATAAGGGCGTGCCCAAGTACCACGTGGGGATCGCGTACGTATCAGCAAGGTGAGAGACGGTTCGACAAAGGCTACATGGTGAATTGGACAGAGGAACTATTCACGATACGCGAGGTGCATCCTTCCGATCCGCCCGTCTATCGTCTAACGGACGATCTCGGAGAGATACTGGATGATACCTTCTACGAACCGGAGTTGCAGAAGGTGACGGTCCCAGCCGATAAACTGTACCGCGTGGAATCGATAGTGCAGCGTCGCAAGGTAGGCAGGTGACGGGAGGTGTTGGTGAAATGGTTCGGATACCCTTCGAAGTTCAACAGCTTGATCGATGCTAAGGCCCTCGTCGGTTATAAAGACTAGTCGCGCATCCGACACGATGTCATTCGCCCACTCATGACGAACGAGACGACATCGCAGGTCACCGTTCGCGAAGAAGAAGAAGAAGAAGACGACGAAGTCGACGCGCCGCCGCCACAAGAGAGGACTCCGTGGCACATATTCGGTACCGCGTGTCCCAAAGAGGAGTTCGTGTTTCTGTGTCAGGTTGTCGTCTTGTACACGGTCATCTTGGTCAGCATCTACAAACTGTCGTTCGGACACCACGCGAATCCGACTCTGTGGACGGCCCAGTTGAGCAGTTCTTTGGGTTACCTGCTACCCAGCCCGACGTTGAATCAAGAACAACATGGCGAGTGATTTCTATCTCACGTTGCCCAGCAATGCTTCCATGCACACGCCCTCAATAACACGCTGACCCACTACGTCACGACGCTACCGAAACGTGTCCTACTACAGGGACAATGGGAGTGTGGACTGGTGGAGGTACAGTACCCGTACAGTTGGCACAACGTCGTAGACGACGACGCGGCGTTCGCTGTGTCACTACCGATAGACGAAGAGCGGGACCCGCGGTCCCTGCACAGGAAGACTACCCGAATCGGGACCAGACACTATAAAGATCCGTGGTCACTGATACTCGCCATTAACGCCGCTCTACGTCGCGTGGCGGGGAAGGGACGGGAGAAACTGAGCTACAGCATCATCACGCATAAGATAACGGTGCACATGGCACCGAATACCTCTCCCGAAGGATCCGGAACAGAACATCAGAACGGCCGCCAAACGTCGCGTCAACGCTGCCGATAGAGACATGATGAGCGACCTCCTGACCCCTGGCGTGCAACCGCGTAAGCGTATAAGACACGCTCCCGCTGCGAAACGAGTCAGTACAGCCGCGAGACGCGAGAGGAAGCAGCAGAGGTCGACGGCACGTCGTGAACCCGATATATTCGACGATGGCGTTCGTTCATAAACTATCGTGTGAGGGACTCAAGAGCGAACTCGATCTCTTCACCGTGCCTCCGACTCAGACCGGCGTCATCGAGAGTCACACGGTCCACCAACAACCGATGTCCTCGCTCGATTCGGGCGGACCGATCGAATTCGTCGTACCTTGTTCGGGAGACGATTACCTGAATCTCGCCAGCACGACGCTACACGTTCAGGCGAAGGTGACACGTGCCGAAGGAACCGATCTCGACACCGCCGATCCCATCGGTCCCGTGAATAACTGGCTCCATTCGCTGTTCAATCAGGTCGACGTCTACCTGAACGGAACGCTCGTGACTCCCTCGACCAACACGTTCCCGTACCGCGCCTACATAGAGACGCTGTTCAGTTACAGCGACGATGCCAAGGAGACGCAACTGACGAGTCAGATGTGGCACAAGGACACGGCCAATCGTATAGACGCCGTCGTCATTAACGCTGCCGATCCAGCAGCCAACGCGGGGTTCGTCGCCAGAAGCAACATGATCGCCCGGAGTCGCGTGGTCGACATGAAGGGTCGTCTCCACGTCGACCTCTTCCTCCAGGATAAACTCCTCATCAACGGCGTCGAGGTCACGATACGTCTGGTGCGCAGCAAGGATGCGTTCGCGCTGATGACCGGCGGAGGCAACCCCGGCTACAAGATACAGATCGTCAACGCTACACTGTTCGTCAATAAAGTCATCCTGAATCCGAGCGTGCAGATGGCTCACATCAAAGCCCTCGAAAAAACCATCGCCAAGTATCCGCTGCGACCCGTCGAATGCAAGATCTACTCCATTCCCACAGGTACCCGCTCGCACACGTAGGAGAACCTCTTTCTTGGCACTCTTCCGAAACGTCTCGTGCTGTGCTGCATCGATAACGACGCCTACAACGGAAGCTAAGCCAGAAACCCCTTTCACGCTAAAACAACCACATCAACTTCCTCACCGTGTACGTCTACGGACGACAGATACCCTCCAAACCTTTCCAGCCCAACTTCGACAACGGCCTCGCTATATCTATCGCCGGGTGTCGAATTACGCCTCCCCTGGGAGCCGTCTGAAGTCCGTACTAGGTTTCGAATCGAACGTCATTGCGAGCCCATTCTTGAAGGACACGGCCGGCGAGGTCATCATCAGCACCGACACCGTCGCTTATACGAGTACGAGGGCCGGTATACGGTGGACATGAATGCGGAAGTCGATACCCTGTACGTGTACACTGACCTCGTGGAACCGCGCATCGTCGGTGACGTGTTTGCCCCGCTCATTCGAACCGTCCCCGTCTTCGGGACGAACGGACTCATTATCTCGGAGATCTTCGACCGCGTCCAATACGTACCTCTTCTGCGGCGACAATTCGATTCGGTCGAGATCGATATCAGGGACGACGTCGGTCAACCGATACCATTCGAGCGGGGAAAACTCGTGCGTGTCGACGCTTCACATCAGACGCTGCAAATCTAAACTGTTTTGACGATGAGCCGTAACGCGTACGAAGACTACTGCGTTCGACAGGTCGGCGGCGGTCTACCGGTCTTCGTCGGCGGTCGAGGACAGCGAGGTCAAGGTTTGGGCAATCTCTTCGGGAGCCTGTTTCGAAGCGCCATGCCGCTTATCAAGAGAGGCGCCGTGGTGTTGGGGAAGCGCGCCCTTAATACGGGCGTACGCGTGGCGCAGGACGCCGTCGCCGGCAAGAATTTGAAACAAAATCTGTAAAACGACGCGCGAAAGAGGCCGGCGCCGACCTTCTCGACGGGCTGCTAAATAAGCGGCCGCCGACGAAAAAACGACGTATAAAACCACCGGGTAAGGCGGCGACGGCCAGTAAGAAGAAGCGGCTACGCCCGGAACGGACGTTATGGAGCGATATATTCACCACCACCGGCTAGAATGGGGTTCGTGCATCGGCAGTCGTGCGAAGGTCTAAAGAGCGAACTGGCCCTGTTCGCCTTGCCGACGACGCAGACGAGCATCGGGAGCGGTCAGTGGATCGATCACCAGCCGCTGACGGCCCTCGACGCCGGCGGGAGTATCGAGTTTATCATCCCGGGATCGGGAGACGACTATACGGAACTGTCGAGTATGAGATGACGGTGACGGTACCGATCTCGCGAACGACTCCGTCGTGGCTCCAGTCAACAATTTTCTGCATTCGATGTTCAGTCAAGTCAACGTATCGCTGAACGGCACGCTCTTGACGCCGTCGACCAATACGTATCCGTATCGGGCCTACCTCGAAACCCTGCTGAGCTACGGCGGCGACGCGAAAAGGGCGCAGCTCCAGGGTGCTCTGTGGTACAAAGACACCGCCGGATCCATGGAGTTGACCACGGATCACAACGACGGGTTCGAGCAGCAGCGCAGACTTACGCGGAACAGCCGCGAGGTGGAGATGAAGGGAAGCCTGCACGCCGACGTGTTCATGCAAGACCGGTACCTACTGAACGGCGTCGACGTGAAGGCACGACTGGTGCTCGCGAAGGACGCCTTCGAGCTCATAGGCGCGCCAGTCGATCCGGGGTGGCAAATCTCGCTGCTGGAAACCTATCTGCAAGTGCGAAAGGGTAGCCCTCTACGTGGACGTCGACGGACGAGGCGACTACTTCCATTCGTACGGCCTGCCACCCCTGCACGACGACTTTCGCGCCTTCCTTCGCCGTAACTGGGGCGTACAACGACAAGAGACTGCAGAGCGGGGTGTCTAACGTATGTGGACAATATTGCGTCGCCTACCTGCTCTTGTGATGCCGCGGTATGCCTCATTGAAATATATATTCGCTTACTTCATATATCGCTTACTGCAAATAAAAAACGATGAAAACGCACATGTTGTTTCGTGCTGTGTTTTATTAGTAGTAGTACCTACCCCTAGGGGGCACCTTATAGGCGTCCTAGTCCCTACCCCTAGGGGGGCCAAGTCCGCCTTATACGAGTATGGGCGCCGTGGTGACGCCGTCGTCGAGATGTCTAGAAATTTGAGCGTCGACGTCGTCAAACACATGTAGTTGTTTGGCGTTTGATGGTGAACGACGACGACGTGTGCTGACCGTCGGTCATGAGGAAGGGTGTCAAGTACTTCTTGACGATGTTCAAATCGTACTTACCCGAATTAAAACAAAGGACGGGAAGCTGGCGTAGATAGGTTCACAGGCGCTCGGCGAGTTCTGTCGCGGGGACGGTGCGCCGCCAGTCGGCGTCGAGCGCGTCGAGGGCTTCGAAGGCTGAGTCGTACAACGGCCGCAGTGCCTCGCACGCCGCTTCGCTCACGGCCTCCAAAGCCTCGCGAGATCGGCCGAATCGCCGGTCGTGACGAAACACTGCGCCGTCTCGTGGCCGGGGACGTGCGACGCGATGCTCACGCTGAGTAGTTCGTGGCGGCCTAGCCACTGGCATTTGTCGGTGTCCGGCGGCAGGTCGCGATCGACGAAGTACCATTCGAAGTCGAATGTCGCCCTGTACGGAAAGTAGCGCAGGTCATCTTCCACGTAGACGCCCTCGTCCTCTAGCTGCTGAAACACGGACGGAGTCGAGTGTTAGACGCCGCCGGGGAAGACTTAGCAAACGCCGCCGTCGCACGTCGCTTCGTGACGCCGTAATTCGTAGGATTTCCGCCACACGGAGTTGGCGCTTTTGCTGCACACGTACGTCTTCGTATACTTCGAGACGTCGCGTGTATACGAATAGTGTGCGTCGTGTACGTTGACGTTCAGGGTCGTGGGGTGTACGTAGAGAGACCGACGGACCAATTCGGCGGTGGTGGCCTCCCTCTGTCGATAGACGATCACGTTGACGCCGAAGACCGCCTCAACCCGGTCGAGGTCGTTCAGGGGGACGCCGGCGAACGGCGTCGTGCCGGTGGCTCGGCAGTAGTCGTTGTAAAGACGTTTGGCGGGGGCCGTCAAACGGTCGATGTCGGCATCGCTGCCCGTGGCTAGACGTCGTTTATGAAGGGCCAGACTACGGAAAAGGCATAGATTATCCGCGTAGAGGGCGCCTCGTCGATCTTTCACTAGCGTGACGACGGCAATGGTGGTGCGCAGGTAGGCGGGGAGTTGCACGCCGGCGCAACAGATAGGATGGTTTATGATGGCGTTCAGAAAGTAGGTCGCGTTCGTCACCAATTCGGCGACCCACCCCGAGTCGGGGCGCTGCGCTATGACCTACTGGAGCACGTCGCGTGTACGGACGGCGTCGAAGAAGCGCTCGAACGAGCGGGCGTCGGTATCGAGGGCGGGGACTTCCACGAGGCGGCCGCAGCAATTACAAGACGAATGAAAATAGCCGTAGCGACCCGACTCCTTGTGGCACAGAATAAACGCGTAGCTTACGTTCATTTTAAATGCGTTCGTTTGCGCCTCGATCATTCGTCTTAGTCGGGGTTCGTGTTTCTAGTGTCCAAACAGTCGGTCAGTTGGAAAGTATAGCGGGACTGTATGGGCCCGCGCGATACCGTCGTCCGTATGCTAGACCAGTGCGCCTCCACGACACGCCGTAATCCGGCCGATAGCTCGTCGTCTTCGTCATGATCGCTAGGTGGCGCCGCTGGCGGCGACTGTGGAGGTGTTCCGAAGACCGTCAAATGTTTCAGCATATTGCAGCGCCGCGAGAAAGACTGGCCACATTTCGGGCACGCGCGAGCATTTTCGATCGCCTTTTCATTGCCACCGGTTTGCGACACCCTCATGTGTTTCATGAAATTGCAGCTTTTGGCGAAATAGTGGCCGCATTTTGGGCATTGTGACCGACTACAAGCGTGATCTGCCAGACGCTCTCTACCGCATATGGGGCAGACCGGCATTTTGCTTATTCGATTTATTTCGACGCAAACGATATATTAACTACGGACGTGTCTCGCCGCCGCTTATAAAGAACGGCGGTGGTGGTGGTGATGGTAGATTGACATGGTTACGCGGCTGCCGCGATGTAGCTGGGACGTTCTGATTGGGAGCCGTGGTTTGTTCTAGATGGATCGGTTTCAACGAGCGTGTATGCGGCAGGAACAGAAAGATGCGGGACTTTTTTACTTTAAGCCCTAGTTGCCGATAACCGTTTTGTATGTTCGTGTATGCGGAAACGATAGAAAGAATACGTTGTTTTCAACTGCGGGACAGAAACATTTCAACGTTTTAGTAATCGACAAAACAGAAAGAATACGTTTTCAACGTTTTATTAAGAGACCAACCATAGTATAGCATAGCGTTGTTTTAAGCGACCGATATACGATCATAGTGTTCGTTTAAGGAGGCGTTTTTCACGCTCCCTATTTAATGTCCAGGCTAAGCAGCGTTCATAATGTTCGTTTAAACAGTAGCGTTGTTTTAAGCGACCGATATATAGTGTTCGTTTAAGGGGGCGTTTTTCACGCTCCCTAATTAATGTCCAGGCTAAGCAGCGTTCATAGCGCGTCTAAATTAATGTCACACATCAGCAAGACCACTCCTTTTCAGCACGTACGAATGAGTGACCGCCTGCAGCATGGCGTTGTCGATGGCGTCTCGCCAATCAGTGGCAAATAGCCAGTCGGAAACGAACTGCACGATTGCAATCTCGGCGGCTCGATCCGGCTCGGTCATCTTCAGTTGGGCGTACATGAGCATGACGAACCTCGAGAAGCACGGTATCAACGATCGACTAAGATAGGTCTCCAGGACGGGGTGAAAGTAGCGCGTGACTATATCGCCCACTTTGTCGTACACGCGCGGGTAGAATCGGTTCGGTCTCCCCGCACGGTAGACGTACATCTGCACGTACGGGCACCCTTCATTCGGCTCACACTCACCGCAGCTCTGGCGCGCACGCTCCAGTATCGCTTCGCCGATCCATTCCGCGAATGCGCTCATCAGGTACTTCTCCTGTAACGAAATGGACGCGATGGACGATACCGAACTCGGCTTGTCGGGTTGTGTGTTCAGGTACGGCGTCGGCATCTCCGCCGACGTTGTCGAGGCGGACGATATATTCACTACGGAATATAAGCTCGCATACGGCGGTGGCGCCTCGTCTTGGGGGCCGTCGACGCGCAAAGTTGGGAACGCTTCGGCGACATTGCGCGCGGCCTCGGCCGACATCGTCAAAACGGTCTCTAATACAGTGTCGAGTGCATGATCGCGCTCCTCCGGATTGTCCTACAGCTTAAAGCGATTTACTATTATTGGCAGCGGCACTCAAATGTTCTACGCGATTTATTCATCGTCCTTCTCCCTGGCGCGCTTCATAGCACGATGTTCGGCAGCCGTGTCCGGCAGGGCCTCTATGAAGGCGCCGGCGAGCTCGCGACTGGCATGGCGCGCTTCGGTAATCGATTTTATAGCGTCCAGTACACGATGCACATCCTACAGCATAAAGAAAGGCGTTATTAGTCAAATGCACTTAATCGTCGGTCGTCTTTTTCAGGGTACGCACATTGTACGACGGCATTCCTCCCCACGACATCTTACGCACTTTGATCTCTATGACCGTGCCGACGAGCGCCAGAACAGTGTCACGCAATTCCTCCTGTTCCAATGCGCCCAGGTAGTCGGCCTGAAACGTGACGAGTTCCGACATGGCGCTGTCGAATACACTCACCAACATTTCATCCTCACCTCTCGGCCCATCCTTTATCATTAGGCGCATCGAAAAATAATGTTTTGTGTCAGCCTGGATGCCGTGCGAAAGACACTTCATAGAACCGACTCTGGTTGGGTGTACCTTGCGACGGCATCGTGCGCACCCCTCATACGTGCATTTATCGCGCCAAGAAATTGCCTCAATTGTAACGGGCGTTGCCAATTTATAAACGCCGTCTCCATCTTCACTCAACGCCCTCACACTCACCGTCGAGGGCAGAAATACCACCGCGCCTCTGTCAGTCGGCGAGGTCCTCGCCGCCTCAAGTACCGGCGCGCCACCCGTAGACGTGCCTGGCGTATCCCCGGGCTTCGGCTCTGTCGCCCCCTGCTCGCGCCCCGCAACCGGTATCGGCGCCGTGCCGGTCGAGGGTCCAGCAGGAACGGCGTGCTCCGTGCCGGTCGATGGTGCCGCCGCTCCCTGTGCAGCAGGAATGACGCGCACGGCGAGTCTCGGTGTAAACGTTTGCTTTCTCGCTTTCTTCCGTGGGCCGCTCTCTTCTGCCGACATTGTGATCTGAAGAACTCTAAACAATACAACGACAGCGAGTGAATACAGAAATGTTTTCAGCCTACCTATTTATACAAGTCTAGTGAAGTGCGCGCGTGCGCCTGACCACAGACACCACACAACAGCCGAGTCTGCCAAGGTTATAGACAATAGAAATTTTTTTTCGGTCATGTCAGTGCATTCACCGTAAGTTGCTTCTTTAGAGCAACATTTTCTAATACAACAACACCACACGATTCCTGAGTCTGGTTTGTCTTATAGAACGCTTAGTTTCACACATTTAGACTTTCATTAAACGATTTTGAAACATTACGCAAAACGGTCGGTAACGGCTTACGTAACGCTGTCTACGTGACGTTCATCACGCGTACGTCGAAGCGCCAACAGTGCTCGCTGGCGTAAACAACATTCCGTTCACAGACGAGTATGGCGTCACAGAAAACGTTCAGCGCTCTACAAACGAAGCACCAACAAGAGCGTCACAGCTTCACAAGGTACGTCACGACCTTTTAAACAAACAAAACAACATTCACTCAACTATATATATATATATATATATATATATAACAAACAAAACAACATTCACTCAACTATATATATATATATATATATATATATATATACGGTATTTAATTTTAAATTCAATGTTCACAGATCGCTGCCACCCGAGCCGCCTAATAAAGTCCCACCATCATCCTGGGGCCGAGGGTATGTTCTACGAGATAGGACGCAGTCTCCTAGTAAGCCCGCACCCTGCCTGGGCCGTCCCGTCACGCCACCGCCCTTACAGGCGCGGCAGACGAAACGCGCCACAGCCATCGTGTACGGCGTCCCACGTTCACCAAGGCGCGCCCGGCTGTGGTGGGACCAGTCAGAGTCGGAAGATGACCTATGGTCCGCGCCCATGCCACCTAACGAATTGCCACGAAATGGATTTGGACATCCGCCACCCGAAATTCGTCCTATCATCTACGGACATCTGCCGTTACAAGAACATGATTTTTCCGACAACTGGGAGTAATGTAATTAGTAAACAATAAATGTTCGTTTGTTTAATTAATTAAACAATCACTTACATAACTGTTCGTTTGCTTTTCCCTATGCATATATCCACTGTATAAGCGCTCTACGCGCCAACTAGCCGGCGATAAAACAGGCTTCATTTGTAACGCTATAGTGTACAAACGCCGCTCTGCGCTGTAAACAATCACTTACATAACTGTTCGTTTGCTTTTCCCTATGCGTATATCCACTGTATAAACGCACTACGCGCCAACTAGCCGGCGATAAAACAGCCTTGCTTATGTATCGCTATAGCGCACAAACGCCGCTCTACGCTGTAAATAGAAACCAGCATCTAGCCGTCACACCTTACGACACGCCAGGAATGTGGCCGCAGTTGATTACCAGCGGCGCGACAGCAGCCGTTTAACTAGCACAGACTTTGGAGCCGCGCTGCTGCCGGCTCAGCAAGCAGCTAGCGGCGTCTGTATCATATTTTATCATAGCAGACCTATGGTTATTTAACGGCTATAACCGTAGGGCTTTTATACAGTGGTTATACGCATTATACATGGTTATACGCATTATTTAGTGGTTATGTACTAGCTTTACTGATACCTTCAATCCACGTAAGTACAACTGGCAGACATTCTAACGGCGAATAAGCGGCCCTGGACACTTCCATAAGCCTGTTTCACGGTTCGTAACATTACCTCTAGAGGGCGGAGAGCACACATACAGTACACATACCCGCTAGAGGGCAAGGACGGGGAACCCATATACAGTACACATATCCGCTAGAGGGCAGCTGGATATTCCATTACCGCGGTGGGCGGGCAATTGGTCCTGTCAATCAAAGATAATTAAGTGTTTTTTCGGGGTAATTAAGTGTTTTTTCTTCAAAGGTCACTTTTTATTAATGGGAGCGTATACGGAGTCGAGTTGCACTTATCCCTTTGATCTTTTTTATTAATAGGAGTCAAGTTGCTAATAGGGGTCAAATTCCTTTGATGTTCCTTTGATCTTTTTGATTAATCGTTTTGCACGGGGGCATTTACCACTTACCTACTACTCATGTCAATCCACTCAACTTGAAAAGGGTATCTTCTTGATAGACGTCTGACACGTCAGCCTTTGGATAGTTCGTCAAACAACTTATCTGGGACTGTATACTAGCATTTATAGGACACCCCGCTCCCGGGAGGGCAAAGGCCTACAGGTTAATTGCATAGTACATGACCTTACCTTAAGTCACACGGAGAACACTGTGTCATTGGCTTTTTGTGTGAGAACGGTCTAATAAAAGACATGCCATACAATTCTGCATTTGATGGCGTTAGACTTGGTGACATACTATTACAATTCCCCACTAACCCACTTATCGAGCATATAAGTTATAAGTCAGCAGCACTATCTGTCATAAAAACACATATTCCTGTAGCATTAGGGTAGAACATGGACATAAACTTTATACAGCATTTTGTTTTCTCAGAATACTTGCAAAATAGCACACTGAACAATCTATCAAACATCACCCAAGTTTCCCCTGTGTGTGTTCATCACAATAAACCTAACAACCACGCTAGACAACCATTATAGACAACAGGCCATTGCTGAATCGGGTTGAACTAGCAGGCAAATCATTGGAGTAACATATAATCTATAATTATTCCGCTAGGTGGAACCACTTATTTTACTCTGCATGCAAACTACACAGAGCCGGTAGGTGGCAGGCCCAGGTTTTTCTATAACATTTGTTTTATTTTCTGGTGACTAATTTCGTGTAATTCTATTTTACAGTTCAGTTTTGGATAGGGTTGTTCGCTATACAAAACAGTTCTCTTCTACACAGTCCTACTTGTCTTTCTTGAAACTATATTTATTCCTGTTGATAAATTAGGTAGAATTGGTGTATTGTAGAAACATAACTTTATTTAGAACGGAACAATATATTAAACGTCACTTAGCTGGCATGCCACTACGCGAAGGGGCGACACGTGACTTGTGGTGTCGCATGCCAGATGTGTGTTTATAAACTGTCTAACGTAATTAATATGACATATTGCAGTTCGCGTAATGTCAACAATTCCGATAATACATTTAAAGGGGAATTGAAATGCAGCTGTTTCATGCTACATATTGAAATATATACTATATAAGTATACATTAATGGTAACAGAAACGTACTCATTTATAAGACAAACTGAAAAAACGATTTTGTTCGATGCCTAAATCGTCGCTATAGAGCATTGCGTATCGCCATATTTGTTCCAAAAGAGTGGTTTGATTTACTCCTATCTAATCCATGTTAAATTTAGGTTTTTTTTGGTTTACTTCATTAGTAGACATTTATGTGCAAAAACAAAGATATGGTGCCCTATTAAACACGATAGGTATTCTATATGTCAACAAATAATTTGTATACGCGTTCAAAATAAAAAGGTGAAATTAAATGGCAACGATTTATAGCCTATGAAAACGTTGTTAACGTCACACTTCCCGAACAAAGAATTTAGTTGCCAGAAGGGGGCGGTGCTTTCAAAGCAAAGGTCAGAATATTAGATGCGCGCGCATACCGGAACTATTTTTATTTTGCTGTTGACAAAGACGTAGAAGGATTTTGGTAAAGACGAGTTATTAAAAGTGATTTTTTAAACTTTCGTATCACTTTGGGAAAAAATCGATCCGACAGATGAAGACTCTAGTTCGACTTGTCACTCGGAAATTACGGTTGACACACACAAAGTCAAAGCCAAAGCCCAGGGCCTGTGCCATACGGGTGATACGGGTTTCGCCCAGTGTGCGATCCACGGTCCGATAATGTCCGGCCCCGGGTCAGGTTCAGTTGTGGGAGTCGGACAGTGACAGTTGGTCTATCGACGACGAAGACGTTACGCGACTTAATAATGTCGCATGGTGTTTGTGTGGACACTGCGTCCCAATGTCGACGCACATCGAGTCGCTGTGCTATAGGGGGATATCTGCCGTACAGCACCGTATGACAGACCTTGCAGATGCCTGCATTACCGACTATGAGTATGACTGACGACTTCGAAACGGTTTGCACCAACGGGGCGGTGTTGGAACTTGGAAGTCGGTCTGTTGTCATTGTATGATTTGCGTGCAGACTCGTTGATTCGACCAATAGCTAGTAGGTAAGTACTACGTAGTTCAACAGGTATCGAATAATTATTCTAGCAATAACTATTTCAAACTTAAATAGAGCAATTATACTTGTTCCCACCTCAAATGTTCAGGTTCATTCTATCTTCGTAAAATACTATGTCTATGATTTTCATCAAACCATTTTTGATCATTTTCTTAATAAACTTGCTTTTATTCTTGACAGGACGTGTGCATCCTTTTTATACAGTTGTTTAATTCCTATTTAACAGTGTTCAAGCAACTTGCTTAATTTATATAAAAATGTAGACAGGAGTTTTTAATATAATAAAAATGTGATATACAGCCCTTTATATATATTATGTGTGTGTGTTATCAAGACCACATCATGAAATGTAGTCTTACAATCATAATTATTACAGCCTTTCACAAACAAATGAACCAATTCACTGAATTCATGATGCGATATTGATACAACAAAGTTTTGCCAGTATAACAATAATTAGAAGATAACGGTTGTTTATTATCAACTAATGCAAATAAATGAACTTTCAGAACATATCGATTGATTCGATTAGCCGCATGAAGTCACTTCACGTTGTGGCCAAGGGAGAGACTTGGAAAAGGCAACAGACGTGTTATACCAGCCTGCACTGTATCCAGAAGCGAATGGGGTTTATGAAAATTTCAGCTATGGACATTGCACTATACAGGTGAGTGTACAGTGAACATAAAAACCCTGGACAAGTAAGATTAGATTGACCAAAAGGTAGAATGAATTACTCGGTGCCTTCTTATCCCATTTTTGGCAACAACAATGTGGTCTGTAGTGTCTTGCATGTCCCTGTTCATAGTTCGATTTGTAATACTGAAGCCAACATGAAATATATCAACAGTTTATTCATATGGAGAAACAATTCACAAATAAATAAGACTACATGGCAGACTGTGCCAATGCATTAGTCAAATTCACACACCAGTTTTCAATGTTTCTTTCAGTTGATTCACTTCACACTGTGACACATTTTAATCTAACTGTTATAATTTGGGTCTGTGCCAGTCATGTGCACATATAGTACATCAATAAGTAACACGTTTATTGATGATATGGGCCATCATTATGATCAAATATTGTGATAAAAAAATTAATACATACAAAATATTCCATTACAGGTCCAGTTTTACATATTTGTGGGTTTCAACTTTCAACACTATGGGCATCTGTCAAGAAAACAAGTACTTATTATTCAAGATACAGATTCAAAGCTTGTAGTACTAGTTTCAAAATGTATTAAGTGCCTCCAAATGGATTCATTTAGATTTATGGCACTATATAAGTGTTCTTTTTATTATTAATTACTTTTTGAGATGTTGTTTTGTGGTAATATCAAATGTAATACTAACAATTAAGTATGAATATAAAAAAAACGTATAGCTGAATCCTTTGCTGCTTCATTACTTTGTAGCACACATTGTGATGTTTGAGAAATGGTGGTCTGTTGCAAAAAAACTCACTATAAGTAACATGTTTAGAATTGGTTAAACTATTCCAGTAAATTACGTATACCCAAAGTTCCCTACATCGAATAGTGTCTAATAAAACACATTGCATACCACAAGTAGGATACAAGCTTTCAAGTGGATGTTCTTTATTTTAGGAGGTCCTATACAGTAGTGAGAATCCACTTTGCCTAAAACGTTTCTCTATTTCTGCCAGTGATGTTCAAACAATGTTATTTAAGCATAGAAATCCATTGTCATTTGAAATTGGATGTCGTATCAATTTGGTGGCACTAAACCGAATTGATACGGATACAACTAGTTTTCTTTAAAGCGGGTTCTTTGCTTTGCCACAGCCTCCTCTTTTGCTGGTTTTTCGATGCCTGCATGCTAGAGTTCCCTCCTTACTCGATGTCGCAACTTGGAGCATACTTCACAGCTTTGGGCCACTCGTGCATCTAGCTGCAATGCCCTCTACAATTTCTCCTCGGAAGCTGTAGTCCTTTGACGCCATCACTTTCTTCACTACATACTCAGCAGACTTTGAATACTGCAGCTGATACCGTAGCTTGTTGTCTGCTGTTTTCACCATTTCCCGCTGATTGAACAAATGATAAATATAAAATCAGTATAACAATAGAAATATCTGAAGAATAGCTGGCTATAGCTGTAACATGCACACAGTAAACCAAACAGCTTGCTTGTATGCTCTCTCTCTTGAAATCAAACGGCTAATGTCATTTTTTAATTGGTTCCTAATTCTGCCATCATTTTCAGTTTCAACTTCCAAGGAATTCCACAATACATTCAAATATTTATTATTGAATCACTTATATATATATATAATTTATATATAATTATGTTTATATTTATTATATTATATATGTGTACTAGGGCGTTCTTTCTTGGACCAATTGTGCAATTTCAGTTTGACCCCGTTCTTTGCAGTTTATTTTAGCGGCGCTTAATTACGGTGCGACACCTTTCTGCAGCGCTGTAGCGAAACATTTCGTCTTTGAAATATCTGGTCGGCGCAGAAGTCGTATGCGCACGAGCGGAAATAAATAACCGAATATTTCATTACTTAAGCGAAACATTTGGTCGCTAAAATATTTGGTCGCTAAAATATTTGGTAGATTTTGACCTATGACCTTTACGTATTATGTAGTGTTGGAACGCACGAGAGGAAACAAATATACAAAATATTTCATTAGGCTACATACACGAAACGTTTGGTCTGAAATATTTGACTGTTATGTTGCCAGTTGTCGCTGTGAATGAAAGCTTGCTTTTTATAATATTATCATACATGAACCGTGTTATTATTGCAATAATAATTAATTGGGGCCAATGTCACTGCAATTACTGAATTAGCCTACATTTAAGAATATGGGAACGACTGTTTTTGCTGTTATATAGTTCGTGTTCATTATAAGTTGATAACTGTAACATGATTGTGCACAGTTAAGTTCAATTAAAAGTTGTAGGCTGCATGCATAAAATAATTTCAATAATAATAAATAATGAATTTACTAAGGATATTATTATTATTAGGATATTACAATTACTATACTGGGCAAAATCTATAGATTCACCGTCTGATGGTGTTTGTTTTGTACCGACAATTGAATTGGGAGAGAATATGTGTATTATTAGTCATGAATGAATGTGTACAATTTATAAAAATGGCTTTAATAAATCTAATCTACCTGTAATCGTCATAATTTTATTATTATGCCCAATGATACATGTTTAGCTTTGATCATATTTAGCCTAGACTGTGAGTAGATGTAAATGTCAAATCAATTGTCACACAGTTTATTCATGCACACCATCTTGATTATAATATTATAACTGATTTGCTAAACAAATATGACTCGGTGTCCTTATAGTGTTATAATTCAATGTCTCTGGAGTCCTCTAACGCAATGTTCATGGAGTTCTAGTACTCAACAAGAATAATGATTAACTAAAAGCAGATATATACCAAACGTTCAGTACTAACTAGTTATTCGATATGCCACTACCAACATTCACAATTTCTTTTCCAATCACTTTCCTACGAGTGATCGTGAATGTCACTTCATAAGTTAAGTTTCTCACGTGCTCTATGGTTTCTCAATGATCTACGAAGATTTGTACTGGTTGTACAGTTCTGTTCAGATGTGTGGGGAGATTCCATCTCTGGCTGAGTTATGTCATGCGGTACGTCATGTGGTGCGTCACGTGGTACGACAAGCGGTGCGTAAGGCAGTTCTGCATGAACAGGTTCCTCCGGAGGCCGTTTGTGAGACAATTCAAGAGGCAGTTCAGAAGATGGTGTCTTCTCCAGCACCGAGCTATCACCAATCACACAACGACTCCTCACATGGTCAAAGTGTCTACGCACTACTCTCCCATCCTCGAGGCGAACGTGGACTGAATGACACGGGGCCAGTCCGTTCCACGATAACGTCACTGAGTCATTTTGTTTTGCCACTGAAGTTTATAACTTGTTCTACAACAACACCGGGTGCAACCTGCTGGAGATCGGAAGCGAGGCTCTGTGTAATCGACTTCCAGCGAGGCCGGACCGCAATGTCTTGTGGGCCAACACCACGTTGGAGATTCCTTGACGGTGTCGCACCTGCCTAACCTACAATTGCATTGACTTGTTCTTCGTTCAGGCCGAGGGTTTCAAGGGTTCGCCCAAACAGAAACGGCTCTATAACACGCCTCTTGTACGATGCACTGCAATGGAATGAATAACATATCTAAAGAGAAATCATGTACAGCCTGTTACAGAAGATACATACAGTTAACACATAAAAAACACTATTTCCCATTTGCATTATTTAAATGGATCCAGTAGTCTCCAAGGAATCAGTGTTAGAATAACACCTCCGTTACAAATGTGTTGCTTAATGAATTTTTTACTTGAAGTTAGTGATGTGTCAATGAAATGCAGATTTTTGCATCCGCTCGTGCACCTTCATTATTCCGACAATTAAATTCAAATAGGCTATTAAAATAGTACAGAGTTCGGCGCAAAAGAACGTTAGATTTGACGAGCCATTGTATAGAGACAGCACTTTTTGTAGATTGCATATATCGTTAGATTATACCTACTTTCACCTTAAAAGATTCACAATCAAGGTGCTAGTAAGACGTAATGTACTGAGTTAAACAAAGTAACGACTGCCATAACTTGGACATACATATATCCATGTATAATTATATCAATTATCCTTATTCTTGTAACTTACAAAGATGACAATTTTATCAAATTGTCTGGCACCAGATATCGCGTTTCGGTGGAATATATCGCTGTTTGTGTTGTGGTCTCGCATGCCTGCTTTGCCTGCATAAGCAGTGTTGCTGCAACCTAAAACATGTGAAATGTGTCAGCAATAAATTCATAAATAACACTAGCATTTAGCACATCTAATCACGTTAACCAATAATAATAATTATTGTATTGACAGTTTCACGCTCTTGACTATGGCCACCAGATGGCAGGAAAATCAAACAGGAAATCTTTAAACTCACAAATAGACAGTCGTGTTCTGTTGATAATGGACAACGGTACTACAAATCAAGTGCTTTTATAAAAAAGTTTAAACTGCAGTGATTAAGAAGAAATAAAATAGTTAATTTTAATCAATGATTTTAATAAAAAATCATTTTATTTCAATCGTGATTTAAATCAGCTTGACCTACACATGGGTATGCCACGTCATGGACAACAGGGCAAATAGTATTACTGCAAGCTATAGTGTACTATTACCATATTCCGGCTCGATAGTTGCCACGTCATGGGCAACAGGGAAAATAGTATTACTGCAAGCTATAGTGTACTATTACCATATTCCGGCTCAATAGTTGCCACGTCATGGGCAACAGGGCAAATAGTATTACTGCAAGCTATAGTGTACTATTACCATATTCCGGCTCAATAGTTGCCACGTCATGGGCAACAGGGAAAATAGTATTACTGCAAGCTATAGTGTACTATTACCATATTCCGGCTCAATAGTTGCCACGTCATGGGCAACAGGGAAAATAGTATTACTACAAGCTATAGTGTACTATTACCATATTCCGGCTCAATAGTTATGTGTACAGTACAGTAACTTATAGCATTTTAGTTTTTGGACCAACTATTCACACTGTCACGGTCAATGTTACATTGGCGGATTAACTAACCATTATTGGTCACCAAAAAAACATGAGGCATAACTGTTCCATATGCCAGGGGGAAAGTGTAGGGTTAGGTTTAGCCTTTCTAAAGGTTATTTGGTAATAATTAAGGTAGCAGTATGTTTGTATTTACATTTGCATTGTATATAAATCTATCTGTTCATGCTGATCATCAGGTGTAAATAACCTAGACTGCCTATGGGTATGCCTATAGAATAACCATGTCCATGCCTATGCACATGGCCAAGCCAATGGCTATGCCTTGGGCTTGGCTATGGCAGCTATGACTATGTATATGTAGGGTGCAGTGGCTCAGGGATAGAGTCCTTGGCTGCCGTGTCGATCAGTTCACTCAGATGTATGAATGAGTACCTGGCTATAGACAGTGGTGGATATTTGTGTACGATTAGTCTTCGCGCATAAATTGCAGTGTGGCTGGATGCTTCCCACAGAAGTTGAGATGGTGTTCGATTGAATAGGTCTGCCAGGGGAGTAAAGTGTAAAGCGCCTTGAGCAGTCCTGAGGACTGGTCCGGACATTGCGCTATATAAGAACTTACCTTTACTTTTATGTCGTGTATGCTAAACTTTATACACTTAGAATTGAATGCTGTAGCACTGGCGGGTGACAAGGTGCATAGGTTCATTAGGTTGACCAAATTGTACACAGTGAATGAATGTCCAGTCAGGAAGAGGACGCTTGGTGTCAACAAGTTACTCTCATAAATGTTACCAATCTTGGGTTGCGAGTGCCACATGAACGAGTGGCCATCAACACATTCTCTGGTCACAACCACTGCAAATCCAGTCACTGTGACGTTAGGCTAAGTGGTTTATTGCAGTTTGGTGTTTTAACAGGTGCAGAAAAGTAAAATTATGTTTTTCTCACAAATGGCAAACTTTCTCTCTTTCCCATTAGTGTAAGAACCGCTTGAGTCATCATTAGTGATATCGCTGTCACCTGCTACAACATATTCTGCATCACTCGCTTCAATGTTTCTCTTCTCACTGTTGCAGACAGAATCGTCTGAAGATGGCGATAATGGGACTGGGACATCCGAAGGGTCGTCTACAGTGATAGAACTGCCATGGTCAGGGCCAGTCGGAGAAAGCGTGCTGGACTGCTTTGGCAACTTTGCATGATGAATGTTCAATGGAAAACACTATTGTCTGTATTAACTACTGCATCGACAAAGTGTTGCACTGGCGACACGACCACCGGCTTCCTTTATGTTTTGACACTACAAGTCGATGGCGTGACAGCACTACAAGTGACATTTGTATTACTATGAGGGACAATGTCATCTTGCGTGCTAAATCCTTCGCTGGATCCTTCAAAGATTGTGCTCGGTATTAGGTCCTATGGTTGTTTGGATACTTCCGTCATATATTATGAACAAAATGAGACAATCTTGCAAATAGTAATTAAAATTGGAGCACAAGTGCGATTTACAAGTGAATTTTTCAATGTTTTCTTTTTAGTGGATATGTGTTATCTTTAATTTTCAAGATTAAAATGCATGTGCACTCAAATGTGTTTAACATTTGAACTTTGTAAATACAAAATATATATTTAGTAATCTTTGTGGTTGTTTCCTGTGACGTTATTTCCTTTTTCCTTGTTAGGCTTACATTCAAAAGTCAATCGATTAAATACAATGTCCTTGTTATTAAAAGCATACATTGGTTTTTGCAGTCATGCAATCTGTATCAGAAAAAAACTTGGTATGATAACATGCTTGCTAAACTGTCGCCTCAAAGCTGGAGCATCAATTCGGGGTCCATTGTTACAAGCCAATATTTGAGATACATACATTAGTATTAGGCCTACATGGTGATTAACTTTACTTGACTGATGTGAACCTACTTATTATGCCAATAACTAATTATATCAGATATGACTACAGTGTTTTGTTGTATGCTATTGACTGTATCGTAAACAAATATTTTTAAGGATTTAAATACTTGTAATGTCACTTATTTAATAATTCCAATGGCAATGCCTACAATACATGATTGACAGGGCTTGGTCCGGACTGTGACTAATGTATGACGACATTATTTCGCAAAACGTTATACTGGCTACGGTAGCTGACATTTATTTTTGTAATTATTTTGACGGTTATTTTCCCCTTATTTCCCCACCAGCAACTAAGACGATAACATAGACTGGTAGATGTAGACGTTGCGGTATTCCGACGTAGCAACACGCCGGCACAAATTGCTGTAAACTAAATCGGCGAATTACAAGCACTCATTATTCCCAATTATATCATAGTATTCACACGTATTTGTACTTTATTACATTCACATTTCTTAATACATTTCAATTTCGCACACGTCATATTTGTATATATGCAGACTTTGAAATAGAACTGTGGGACTATATAGTAGTCGTAATGATACCTAACGAAACTCGTGAGTGCCGAATCACCTTGGCAACAACAAGCTGGTTTCGGCTTGTCATTTCCTCCGCGCCGCTTCACCCTCCAAATAAGGCAATGATGTCGAGCTTCCAGGTCGATTTCGCTTAATTTTACTTCATCGGTGCCTAGTTATATGTAACCAAATCGACTGGAGATGGACCTGTGGCTTTAACCAAGAATTGTGTTTTGACGTTCAATTTCTTTTTATGCTCGTCACTTTCGTATTTAGGCTTGCAATCGGCGTTCGAAAGTGACTACCGCAGACTTTCGCCAATCTTTCCGCCGGCGAACACGTCAAATTCATCATCTATAACTTGTTTTTTTCTGTTGGAAACCTTTTGTGGAAGTATGTGAAAAGTTGCTTACTAACATTTATAGTATATCCAGTAGCCACGCAGTGCAATAAATTGTTCTGTTTTTATGTGTTTGTATGCGTTTCGTCGGTTTTTGTGAGAGCTATGCTGCGTCGCCTATCGAATTGCTGTATACAGCTTTGGGAGACATCTCGCCAATCAAACGGATGTACAACCACACGCTCCTGGAGCATGATGGCGGCGCCCTGTGCCGATAGTAGCTACGTTTTAAAAATTATTTAAAATATACCGTGACGCTGTACTTGTCAAATCATGGTGACTTGTACTGTAAATGGTATGTTCTTATGTTTGGGCTGTGGTTGTTCAATCATTTCATTTCCCCTTTAAGATTTAGGTCAATGATGATGAGAATACAATATCACTTAGTGCAACCGGAAAGGAAGAACAGAACGAAGCAACGGAAGACGGACTGAAGGAAAAGACGGAACAAAGAACGAAGGAACGAAAGAACAAAGGAACGGTGAAAAGAAGGAACATTTATTAACAAATGTACTGTGTTAAATGCGTGAACGTGACATACCTTTTCCCGCTCTTCTATGCTATATGTCAGAGCTTCTAAACCTTTTTGAGATCACGGCACATTATGAAGTTTGCTCTAATCTGCCGGTACACGGAACCAAATGTTGCCATCCTCTTTTTCCATGTTCTTTTTCCACCTTCTTACAAACATGACGGGTCCAGTGTTTTTTTCTCAATATGCCACGTGGCTTACACAAATATGTGAAACAATCACATACATTAATTTGAAATTATTATATACAATTTTCATTACCATTCGATCTATAGCAGATATTATAAACGTTGTGATATTCAAGACATTTCTCTCAATATGCCATTGACGTTTACAGCATTAAAATGTGTATTACTGTTCACAGAAGCAATGAAATTAACACTTGACAGCCAGAACATCCTTTCGGCACCCGTGAGAAACTTGCACCTGTATTGAAGATGAGATACACTTATTGTTTGCATCTAAGCCAGGACATATTGCTTGAAGTTCCTGCTGGAAATTCTTTATATGTGACCCTATGTTTTTTTCTAGATCAGTATATAGTGTTACTAAACTCATCTCATAAAGGTATGTTTTAGAAACTGTAACATCAATACATCAATGGCAGATAGTTAGATGTCCTTCATTTCTCTGCAACCAAAATGCAGAAAAACCGAAAGTGTTGTTGGTCATGGTGCACAGTTCCTATCGCATCTTTGTACCATTTACTGTGCCTCAGCGGATAAATCAAGAGATCACGAACCCAGTCACTGCATCACTGTTGGTCACCTTGACCTAATGTCGGACAGATTTGACGCGGGTCACACGATATGTTGAAGCGGACCATTGAAACATACCCTTAAGATATACCGTGCTGACTGTGACAACAGAACATATACCTACGTGCATGCTTCACAACAAAGTGTCAGCATTACTTGAAGCTGACCAAATTGCAGCAGTAGGATTGTCATAAGTGTATGGGTCAACTTGACCTCTGCTGCCCCCAAACGGTGAAACACCGGTGTAGGGCACTGAAAACACTACGGTATGTTTTGAGCAAACCCTCAAAACACTACTGCTAACTTCAAAACAGTACCTCTACGTACGTTCAAAACACTACCCAATTTCAAAACACTACCGTCGATATATTTTACCAGCGTAAATCAGTCACCTTTGGGAATCATCCTATACATATAGGGTCGAGTTAGTAATCGTTCGAACCAGTTAGCCAACGGGAATTAATAATTAGTGTGGACTATCATAACGATATTAATTAAACTTAATCATTATTGTAAGTCATTATTATAATTAGTTATGGTTTGAGTTAGTTATGATTGGGGTTAGAGTTAGTCATAACGTAATCATTGAAAACAGTTATACGACGGGAATCAATAGTTAGAGTGACAATCAGACGATGGGAATAAATAAGTATTCATTACGGCAAAGGTTATTATTATAATCAGTTATGGTTAGAGTCAGTTATGGAGTGTTGGGGTTAACGCATAACCGTTATAACAAATCATACGACAGGAACAATTAGTTATTGTGAAATGTCTTTATTTCTTACTTACTTACTTACTTACGTACTCACTTACTCCTCGCTCCTTTGGGAGCATAGGCGATCGACAACAACTCTTCAGCGCACACGTCTTTGGGCAGTCCTCTCCATCTCCTTCCAGGTGGAGCCACTCCTCTTTACCTCTGCAGCTGTGTCCCTTCTCCTTGTGTTTTTTGGTCTTCCTCGCCTTCTTTTTCCTTGAGGATTCCACGTCAGACATTGTCTTGTGATGGTTGTTGATGGCTTTCTCAGTTTGTGTCCAATCCAACCCCACTTTCTCCTCAGGATCTACTTGGCGACGGGTTCTTAGCTAATCCTTTCCCATAGGCAAGATTTTATTTTGTCATTTTATAAGTAGAATTCTTCGCAGACATCGGTTAAGGAAAGTCTGGTTTTTGCCTAATGTTGTTTTTGTTATTCGCCATGTTTCTCCATTTTTGTGGAATTCCATTTGGTTTTTTAATATCAGGAATGTTATCCGTGCCTTTCCCTCTCTTGCTGAAACACCTGCGTCTGTACCAGCTTGTTTATCCATCACACTCTCTAAGTAGGTAAAGGAATCCACTTCCACCAGGAGCTCTCCTCCAACATTGGGTTGTCGTTCCTACCGTATATTGTCATGATCCTATTAATTTGGGTTAAAGTTATTATTAGTTATGATTGGAGTCAGATGTGATTGGGGTGAGTACAATCGTTCGAACCAATCAGACGACGAGAATAAATAATTAGTGACAAACGACCTGATTAATTAGGTTAAGATTATTATTATTAGCTATTGTTGTAGTTAGTTATGGTTGGAGTTAGGGTAATCGTTGGAACCAATCAGACAACGAGAATAAATAATTAGTGTGAAATGTCATGATTCATTAAGGTTAGGTTTATTATAATAATTAGTTATGGTTGAGGTCAGTTATGCTTAGGATTAGTGTTAGTTATAATGTAATAGTTGGAACCAACCAGAAGACGGAATCAATAGTTAGGTAATCGTTGGAACCAATCAGGCGACAAGAATAAATTGGTAGTGTGAAATGGTATTATTCGTTGTGGTTAAGAGTATTATTATAATTCGTTAGGGTTGGAGTCAGCTATGGCTATATATATATATATATATATATATATATATATATATAATTATATATACATACATATCATTATGTTGTTTATAAAATAGTATAAACACACTCGGACGCACGCACGCACACACACACACACACACACACACACACACACTCACTCATAGGATTTTAACTGAGAGTTCGAACATACCATGCCGGTAATATTTCCACAATTTCGTTAGAATCCATTCGCGGATTTAGTTAGGTTACACGAGGCTAAATTCCATCTCCACAGTTTAATTCTCCCACCCCCAACAATACTTGAAACATTATGCACACACCCCGGACGTCCCCCTTGATGTTGCCGCCGCCGGCGATAAAGCAATTAAAAATAGCATGACGCTCGAGCACTCGATGAACTTGTCGTTGCCACGACGAGATTAATTAATACCACCAACTCTGGTGTCAACACCTTCGTCTTTGATTGTTAGGTAACTCTTACCAAACTGCCATGTCCCTATGTAATGTTTAGTAACGCTTGCCCGGATTCCATCGACCTTCCACCAAGCGAGACGTAATTTGTCTAAGGTTCCTACACAGAGAAACTGAAAATTAGAGAAAAATGTAGGATAGTGTTTTGGAAGTACGCTCAAAACACCACCGTAGTGATTTTGATGGGTAGTGTTTTCAACTTACTAAACAGGACCCCTCAATTTTGTTCTATCTAGAGCACATCGCTCTGCTGTTAATAAAAGGGTTAATCAATATCAGAATCGATAAGCCATATCCTAAAATGTATGCATACAATGAAAGATATCAGGTGATTTTTCACAGTTTCAACCAACACTGGTTTAAGTCGATCCGACAGGGCGCTAGCCAAGTCATTTTTGCGATGAATCATAGAGTGTGGTTTGAACACTTGCGTTTAGATTGTGTACATTTGACACAAACCCGTTGTCATTTCCTAAGGGGTTGGCGGGAAGAATAAATGTTTGCGCAATTGTATACACATGTGCGTCTTGGTTGATTTCTCAAATAATCTATTAACACTGTAGCTAATGTCTTGCGCCGCGTTTTCACGAGGGTATGTTGATGCAAGTTCTCCATCAACCGTGTGGGGTAACTGATGCAACTGCCGATGCAAACATTTTGTATTTTCCAAGGCTTTCGACTGTGTGAATCATCAGATGATGTGGAAAACGCTCAGCGACATGAACTTCCACCCAAAGATAATCGCCCTCTTAAAATCACTTTATAGCAACCAACAAGCAGTAGTCAGGCTGGAAAACACAACTACAGAAACTTTTACAGTGGGAAAAGGAGTAAGACAAGGGTGTATTGCATCACCATACCTATTCAACCTCTACACAGAAGACATAATGAGAGATGTAGAATTAGATGACAGAAGTACAAGATACGATGAAGTGAATATTCATGGACATAGAATCAGAGACCTACGATACGCAGACGATACCGCACTACTGTCCACTACAACAATCGGCCTAACAAACCTAATCATGTCTGTAAAAAACACAGTGAGAAAAAGGGCTTGTTAATTAATGTGAAGAAAACAAAGATCATGGACACTGACAAATGCATTGAAAAAAACAGAAATTGCAATCAACGGGGAGCAAGTTGAAAATGTGAACCACTACGAATACTTTGGAGCAAGACTACAAGGAGACGGCAAGACATCATCAGAGATCAGAAGAAGAATAGCCATAGCAACGCAGAAACTAAATACTCTGAAAAATGTATGGAAAGGACAAAACATACCAAAAAAGATAAGACTATTAAAAACCTGCGTTTTCCCAACAGCTCTATACGGGAGCGAAACGTGGACACTGAACAAAGAAGACATGAGAAGAATACAAGCGTTTGAGATTAAATGCTACAGAAAAGTCCTAAGAGTACCATGGATAACAAGAACAACCAATGCAGAGATCCTTAAAAAATTTGACATAAAGAACTGCCAACTAGTCAACAGAATAAAAGGACTAAAACTGAGTTATTGTGGACACATAAAAAGACATAATTCCTTAGAGAAAACTGTCCTAGAAGGCAAAGTGGAAGGAAAGAGAGGAAGGGGAAGACCAAGGAGAAGATGGGAGCAGGACATCAGCGACTGGCTGAAAGATGACATCGAGCAGGGAGACAAACGGCAGACAGAGCAGCATATCGTGGGACCATCTGGGCAGCTACGTCTCGCAGAGATATGCTGAAATGAAGAAGAAGAAGCAGAGCGGTGACACTTTGGGCGCGGAACCGTCATTTCATTAGATGTTTTATTCCTACAAAATTAATGTGACGCGTCTCTTCTAACTCCGCGGTACACCAGGGACGTTGGACACACCGGATGACATGTACTGTACAGTTCTTAAATTGTTCTAAAACATATTTTGCTACGCTTAGAAAATTCCTATAGGAATCAGGCCATCCTATCAACATTTTAAAATGTCTTAAATTGTTTTGCTAAGTTAGATAACCGCGGTGTGTGTGGACGAGATGACTGGTTACGACAACCGATGACGCGCAACCAGTGGGCGGTGCTGAGGCCGGTTTCATGAAGCGTACTTAAAGTTACGCAACTACTTAGCGTCACGTCTTTGTGTAAACTCCTATGTTCGCTTATATTTAAAAAAATCATAATCATTTACTAATCTTAGCGTTAAGAACGTTCTTAGCCGCTTCATGTAACCGGCCCGTAGAGTGCGCACATAGAGACGCGACTGCCTTCTCTGAAATCTAATTATAGACAGCGCCTCTCGCCCGGCCGTGTCCGTCGAATCGGACGTTCTAGTCGTAAACACAACACTCGACGAAATGTGTGCAGGCGGTCTCCTCCCATATAAACCCGGGTATTTAGTTTACGTAGGCGAGAGCATGTAGAAGATCAAAGGGTAGAAACTGACAGGTGAGTAGCATCGCAAAATTGACTTACATGCCTTAATAACGGAGACTAATGCACCCTTTGGAATTGTAGTGAGGAGGTTTTGTAGATGTACGTTCCAAGTCATCTCGTATGAAAGCCGTGTTTACGTGAGTGCAGTCGCGGCTGCTGCGTATTTCACACACAAAAGATACATACAATTGACAACTGGTGTAAACATCGGTATGTAATTACTGAGTATTAATTGACTGCGAACAATGTTAATGCTCGGAGCTTCGTGTGACGTGGGTGGTTTGTCTTTCAGCGCACAGCGGACCAGCGTCCACACAAAAGGGACGCTCATTTCCACGGGCTACTTAGAGCATCTATCCGTCCTACCGTCGTCATCATTGCGGCAAGGGAACGTCGTGTATCGTAGGTGTGTATAAGACGTACTGCCACGTTTACAACCTTGTCCACAAAGCACCTGTCAACCAACCAAGTATGCTGGGTATCGTTGTGGCGTTCACACCGGGCATCACGTCTTCAGGCTCCGGTGTCGGGTGTGACCAATTGACCCGGACGTAGTCGTAGACTACAGTCTGGATATTATCTGTGGTCATCGGGCATCGGCACGGTAATGGTATTGCATTATTTCAACTAAGTCGAGAGCATTGTGCGCTGAATGTATAGTTTATTATATTGTGTATTTGCATTATTTCTGGCAGGGCATGGACATGATGTAATTTAGCAACTATATTTGTGAATAATGTGAACACAGTTACTGGTAGTACTTCTCTGCAATATTATCGTACGCAGTATATTGAGAATATGTACATTCTTAATCATCGAATGTATAAAAACCAGATCATCACCCATGCACCGTACGCGCGCAATTAAATTACTTTGATCTAGTGACATTGTTCGGACCACTTGCTGCGTGAAAGGTCCGCAATGTATGTTGGAAGCATTGTCATAATGACATTATAACTTCATACTTCAATTCCAATATCCCACACATACGCCATTCGGTTCACATCTACCAATGTTCACGATGCTTAAACCCCAATGCGTGTATGGTCTGTCGATGCCGCGATGTTTACGTACCATCAAGCTGCTCGCTGGAGCGGTTATTGATCGTCTGGAGACAGCTGTGAGCTGGTTGCGTCATTGCTTTATGAGCTTGCCGGAGGCCAACATGTGGTCATAGGCTATGGGGGTCACCTATCTCTCTCGGAGCCTCGTTAATGGATAGAGGGGCCGTCCACGAAGCACTGTATATAATCATAAATTTGCTGCTTTATTAACATGGGTTACGACAACGGCGATAGCGTGTTACTGATAAGCGTTTGACGTAACATGCCCGGTAACCATAGGTAACTAATAAGGTCAGCTTCCTAGTGCTAAGGAATTATATGGAATATGAAAATGAGTGGGTCCTTACCAACCGCTTGCATAGCAACAGAGTAGTTACTGAATATAACGCCTCAAAATATTCACGCTAATTGGCCTTGGATTATATTCATGTTTTCTCCTGTGATTTCTTTGAAACGTAGCGTTTACATTCTTTCTCACAAATTCAAACAAAGTACAATAATTTATGTGTTGTGAAATTATAACTAAATTCGTAGCAAAATTCTTCGAGCAAAAAAACGATAATAGTTTCCAATTGGAAGAATAATTGCGCATACCTGTTCACATGGCCCCACCTTACTAATGCCATCACTGATCACCAGCGTGCTCTAGCACTAGGTTCTGAGGTCATACACTCAATCAATCAACGTACTTCTCTCAACTTTTGCTTCGCACTGTGAGGCTCTGTATTGCTCGCGTCAACAAATCACATCAGTGTTTAGACAGTCAATATTATCGTCAGGTAGCATCTCGCTATAACCAAGCAGACGACGGAAATAAATAGTTTATATGGAATACCATTATTCATATGGGTTAGGATTATTATTGTAATTATTTATGGATAGAGTATCTATGGTTGGTTAGGATTGTATACATCGCATAATTAGTATAACCAATCAGACTATGGGAATAAATAGTTAGTATGAAATTGTCTTATTAATTAGTTATTAAGGTTATTATTTTTATATATGGTTGGGGTTAGGGTAATCGTTGGAACCGATCTAAAATTAGAATGACACTATTCGCGCTCGTGCTCTCCATGAACTTGTCGCTGACACGACTAGGTTTATCAATAACATCAGTCTGGTGTCAATAGCTTTGTTTTTAATCTTTATGTAACCCTTATTACCAAGATACCCTACTCCATATAAAGCTTCGTATCGCTTGCCCGGACACCCCGATCTCCCACCAAGCGAGACGCACTTCATGGATGGCCCCAAACACATAGAAATTGGAAAATCGGGAAAAATGTAGGGGCAGTGTTTTGAACCTAATACTAGTGTCTCGAGGATACGTTCAAAACACTACGAGAGTGTTTTGAAAGAACACTAAAAACACTACGGTATTGTTTTTGAGGGGTAGTGCTTTCAACTTACTACACCGGCAACTATAGCCCATTGCATTAGAAATACACAAACGATTCACGTCGATTCACGTCCAAACTGGCCGTGCTTTATATTTATATAATTATTGCCTTCATTTGCAATGACTGAAACTAAAAAAATGAACCCAATCGTATGCCGACAATTCGTACAGTTTTATTTTATGAATTCGGCAATACGTTGTAACAATGGTATTCAACTATCATCTGAGCTATTGGCGGCCGATGGCAGTAGTTTTAGAAATCGACGGGTCAGCGCCGTCAATCATGAACTTGCTGCGAACGAAACTAGATTCCCGCCCGCGATCGCTTCCGATCGAAAGACCGCGTCGTCTGCAGACTTGTACCGTAGTAGATCAATACGTGTATTGACTTATTGTCAAAATGCTGATTAGAAAAATACAAAATTATGGAAAGGGAGAACATGGTCCTTGGTTCGAAGTGCGATCTAGGCAAGGTCACGACGGGTGCCAATCTCATTAAAGCGTTGAACAAATAAATGCATTTTGTATTTCGACCGCATGTCTCCTAGTAACTCTTGCTGCATAAGGACAAAACAAGCGCTCTGTGTACGGCAGCAGTTGCCAATGATTTTGTGTCAAACATCGTTTGGGTATATTTGGGAAATGTGTCGCTTATTATCTTGAAAATGTCCAATCCACGGTGAGGAAGAAATCAACACAAACGAAGACTTCATTTCCTGAATGATGATGCAGTGGAACCTCTTTACCCGCCTACTCATCCCGGCTCGACGCAACGTGCTTCGTTGGACCGGATACAGGCCGGACCACTTTCGATAGCACTGCTACGCCTCTGTCAGACACCACATATATGGGAATTAATTAATGATGTTCTTGCTAGTTTAAATAACAGGGGAAGGCGACTTTAGCAATATTGATAGAAACACGTTACGCTTATCCATGTAAACAGCGAAATGCGCACGACGATGACTGTTCACTTGCGCACGTGTGATTGCAGGTACTATGGCCGACACATACACAGACAGAATGGACAAATCTAACGAAGCAGAACACTCCGAGAACGACTACGTTCCCCCTACTGACACTCCACCAACGCCACCCGACGGTGGATATGGATGGATGATCCTATTTGCTTCCTTCATCTGTAACATGTTGGTCGATGGCGTGTGTTTTACCTTTGGGCTGTTCTACCTGGAGTTCCTGCGGTACTACGGCGAGAGCAAGGCGAAGACCGCGTGGGTCGGCTCGATCTTGAATGGCATGTATCTCACAATGGGTACGTAAACATTTTTCCTTCATCGTTGGCTGCGTCAATATCAAACAATCTATTAAGTAGACTCATTTTACAATTCCATATCACGCCGCTTTGTACACAAAATATTTGATCGAACTGATTTTATACATTTATCCAAAGTTATGATTTACTTTTAACTACTTTATGTGCCCACTATGGTGATGACTAAATGTAATAATTACAGCAACGTCGAGTCAGGTTTCTCTTCGTCATCAACCCACGTGACACGTTGTGATTGCTCGTGTGTCCGACTACGAATATATTCTGTTTAAATTTCGACTTCAGTCCAACATTTGGTTGCGAACACTACTTACATAACACACGCTAATAGACAGTACCAGGGGCGTATTTATTTTAGATCATAAGACACTTTTGGTAATTCATTTTGTCTATACATCTCCTGTGCAACCCATTGTGCCGCTACATTGTAGCACAGAAAATTACAATATATTTATGTCCCCTCTTAGCCTCCGTTTTCCGAGCTCCTAGATACGCCCCGGATGCCCGGTTATTATGTTATGTTACCGTTGTCGCACCGTCACCTGTGGAACCAGTTTTGTCGGGTGTCTATCTGAACGTATAAAACTATATTGGTTGATTGATCGATTGATCAATCAATTGACTGATTGTTTATTTAGACAATGGACGTATGTCTGTCGTTGCCAGGCCCAATCGCCGGAGCGCTGGCTCACACGTTCGGCTGTCGCGCCGTTACCATTGCTGGCAGTCTGCTCGCCACCCTGTCTTACTTCATCAGTGTATATTCCTCAAACTTAAACGTGTTGATTGTCACGTATGGCGCATTGGGAGGTGAGTTGCACGTACATACCTATAGTCCATATGACATCACAGGGTCTTCAACTAAACACAAATAGAAATTAACACTTAGCCGAAGCACAAGACAAACCCCCGTATTACACTTATTGATAAAGTAGTTAACACGAAATTGAAACAAGTTTTTCAGAAATTTTAGTTTACTGTGCACCTGTACGTGTCTAGATGTCACTGATTACCTGTACGTGTATAGATGTCACTGTTTACCTGTACGTGTCTAGATGTCACTGTGTACCTGTCCCGTGTCAAGATGTCACTGTGTACCCGTGTCATTGTTAACTTATGCACATGTGTGGTTGGTCGGATATCGTTCTTAGTTGTCTCGCTGATGACGGTTTTTTGTAAATGGTTCCCAATACTGTTGTGGCCAAAGCAACGAAATCCAGCTGAACACAACAACAGTATGTAACTAAATACTGCCATATAATTCTACACCAGAGATAAGAAGTAATAGGTTGCCTCTAAATGTTTTACGTTGTTCCTCGCGCATTTTCGGGCGTGCACATCTACAGCAAATGTTAGCAAATACAAACGAAAAACATATTTATATATATATCTGCTTCTTATATGTTGAACTATACCCTATAAGAGTTAATTAAAATACTACGTGTTGACACTCGTTACAGGAATCGGCTTTGGCCTGATGTATCTGCCGTCTATCGTTATGGTGGGATTCTACTTCGAGAAGCGGCGAGCGTTCGCAACGGGCATCGCGGTGTGCGGCTCAGGCATGGGCGCCTTCGTGTTTGCGCCCCTCTGTGACTGGCTGCTCGCCAAGTACGGCTGGAAGGGTGCCACTTGGATTATCGCCGGGATAGTGCTCAACGGGGTCGTTGTCGGAGCTCTCTTCCGGCCGCTGGTAGAGGAACAACAACGCAGTCGCCCGTGCAACACAGAATCATGTCTTCCGGAAACAGTCGTCAACCATATAACCCGTCACAAACGGCGCGGTAACAGCATTGACGAAGTGTTGCTACACCGGAAGTCCAACTCGAACGGAGATGCGAGACCGGAAGGAGGCTCGATGCGGACGTTGCTCGCACCGGAAGTGAACTGCAACAAGGGTGACATGTTCTTGGAACTCTCCAAGAGCGTCGATCACATCACTCCAGCGCGACAGGGCGAGTACCAAAGAGACAGGCAGCTGAAGCAGAATGATCTGTTGAGACGGAAAGATATATTTTACAGCGGTAGCTTGTTAGCTCTGCCCGTATACACGTCGTCAACTGAGGTAAACGGAGACGTCGCTGGCATGCGCAAGACAGGCAACACACTGACGGCTGTCATCGACACGTTACGGCGGATGATCGACTTCTCCTTGCTGAGGAATCCCGTCTTTTGTGTCTACGGCTTGTCATGCTTTCTGTGCATGACAGGTAAACGGTCTAACCTGCATTTAAATATATAATGTGCATTGGCCGCTCGATATAAGGACTCCTGATATAAGACTAAGTTCAAACAAGTTCCATAGAACGAATGTCCAATGTATGCTTACAGACAGTTTCCACAAAATGATTGTGTATACCTATTTGAAAAACACTTCGGTCATTATTTAATTTCGACGCATTATTCTACATTATGTTGCCTAGTCCTCCTGCGTTGTGCACTACCCAGACCTTCACCGTGTTCATTGCAGGGTTTTTTGTGCCATTCATCTACCTTCCTGACAACGCCATCGGACTGGGAATACCCCACGAGAAGGCCGCCTTCCTGCTGTCTATCATCGGCATCGCCAACACACTGACGCGGGTGGCGACGGGCTGGGTGTCCGACAGGCCGTGGGCTGACTGTCTCTTCATCAACAATACAGCCCTTGTCGTCGGCGGCCTCGCCACCATGTTGTGTCCCTTCTGCACCAACTACACGCTGTTGACCGTCTACGCTGCGGTCTTCGGTGCTTCTATAGGTAAATGTTAATATAGGTGTGTGTGTGTGTGAGAGAGAGAGAGAGAGAGAGAGAGAGAGAGAGAGAGAGAGAGAGAGAGTGTGTGCGTGTGTGTGTGTGTTTGCGCGCGCGTATGTGTGTCTGTACATGTGTGTGCGCATGTGCGCGTATGCGCGTGTGCGCGTGTGCGCGTGTGCGCGTGTGCGCGTGTGTGTGCGTGTGTGTGTGAGAGATTATTTTATTAAATGCTTTTGTAATATAGAGCAGAAAGATATTGTTATTTCACGCAGAATTTATATATATAAAGTGTACTTGAAGATTACCGTGAGAACATGCTCATAGAAACATCTTGTGTTTTTACCGACCGAACAGAATTTATGATAATATAACGCACGTTTTTACTTAGAAATGGCTGAAATAAATGTATTCTTTATACTCAAAGACTTTATTTTCTGGCAATAGCTCAAGCAGATAAGTTTGTAATGAGATTGCAACAATATTACACACCATACGTGAGATGTAATCATATGATTATTATTTGATTGAACAACGACGGCCTGGCTTCTGTTTCATACAGCCGTCTTTGTCTCGCTGCGCTCCATAATCATGGTCGAACTGATGGGCATCGATCGACTGACCAACGCATTCGGACTGGTGACATTGTGTCAAGGGATGTCTTCATTCATCGGTGCTCCCATATCAGGTACAGCCACGCCCGAGCAGTGCGTCCGTAGTTACAGCTGTCTAGGCGTAGTGTTATCTTCATGTGCGGACGATCAAGCTAACGGAGCAACATATACGGGCAATTAGACAGATACGCATAAACAAACAAACAAATAAACAAGCCACACATACACACATACTCGTATGTACGCATGCACACATACACAACAACAACAACAACACATATACACATGTGACAGCACACATATGACATACATACGCACACACATACACAAGGCACGCACGCACGCACGCACGCACAGACACACACACACACACAAACACACAAGATGCACAGGGCAAATATGACAATACGGACATAGAGGACACACAACTCAGGACACCTGATGATGCACCCACAGGACACATGATGACAATACACATCCATACACGTACGCATTAAGGCAATATACATAACGATATTAATGGACTATTGCAATTGTTTGTTTCAGGTGCGCTCTATGACGCGACAGGAAACTATGACTTATCATTTTACGTGGCTGGTTCAACTTTGATGTTGGCCGGACTTATATGTTGTCCGTTGCGCCGCCTAACGAACTGGCAGCGTCAACGAACACTACAAAAGGAAAGCGAAGTTGTGTATCGAGATTCGTGTTGACGTATTTGTGAAATAAACATGCATTTGTCAACAAATACTGTATGCAATACGTGTCAATGTCAGCCTTAAGAATGTGTCAGTTTGATCATCAACGTAGTAGTCACCATTCCTGTTTCTAGAGAGATATCCCGCATTCTTGAGTTTTCATGATACGTTCTAATTCACATTTTATAAAACTAATTTTGTTTTCCTTTTATCATTTGCCTCACTCATATTATATTTAACGCGTCATAGGTCTAGCTAAGTCTTCTAACGTTGTTAAACAAATATTTATATTGTTTCATTTTATAAATAGAGCTGCCTTGGTCTGCGCCTATGTGGCTGCACCTATAGACACTATACGGATATATTGCGGATTTTACAAGTTCTAGCCAATCTACAGCACTCAAGTTTATATATATATATATATATATATATATATATATATATATATATATATATATATATATATATATATATTATGAATACACCAAGAGGACACTGGACTAAGTGTTTTTTCAAGTGTTTGTGACTTTTTACTATTTTAACCGACTTACATTTTACATTTGCGATTGCACCTGTGTGACATTGACAAGCTAGTGATCAGTCATGTGTGACCCGGACAAAGTGAACATTGTTTACACGCCCATGAACCAACACAGCCTGTACCGGTTACGGCCCAGCGGTCACAGTCACATTCGGCTCAACAATGCTGCCTGGAGAGCTGCTTGTGAAGTGGGGGTGGCACTCCATCGGCCTACCCATCGAGGTTGTCGTGGGAGTGCACGCAAACAACGATCGATACATGTACTTGTGTCAGCGCGACCAACAGCATCCGTTAAGCCTGTACCTCGAGCACGCTACCTAAAGTGTATCAGCACAAGCACACCATCGCCATCACTGAAACTTGTTTTACTGAACACTAGATCTATCTGCAACAAAGTATATGTTGTGAGCGAGACGTTACTAGACGCTGATGCCGACATCTCCTTCTTCACAGAGACCTGGCTGCGAGATGAGCATGAAGACATCGTCAACGATTTAACACTGCCGGTGTACTGGTCTGGAAGGAGGTTCCGGTCTGAGAGTAAGTTCCGGTTCCGTTTTTCGTAGTGCGCATGCGATTGTACATGTCAAAGGTTAGCGCCTACTTTCGGCCCGCAGCTGTATGGTCTGAAAGGAGGTTCCGGTCTGAGAGTAAGTTCCGGTTCCGTTTTGCGTACACACAGTACATGTCAAAGGTTAGCGCCTATTTTTTGGCCAGCTTAAGACGGTGTTTGCCGAAAGAATGTGTGATCCAATTATATTATAGTTTACGTTAATGGTACGGTTACTTTTGTAATTGTTAGTATACATAACAAAACCTCATAATTAGCATAACTTGTAGTTATTTGCAAAAAAATGGTGTTTTATTTTGATGTCATTGTCTCAGAGCGTTGACGTTGTGTATCTTACGACTTCGTCACACAGAGCTGCAGTTTTCAGAGCTGTTTATACGCACAGCGGGTTTTGTGGTAAACACAAATCTCCGCATTTTAAATGACATGACACATACTTATCTCCGTCAGTTTGGCATGTATGAAGCTGAAATTTGTTGTATAATCTAGCAGGCCCATTGGTACGGTGGCTGGGAGAGGACATAGCAAAATTTAATTTTTGGGGAGAGGATATAGCAAAATTTATTTTTTTGGAAGAGGATATAGCAACATTTTTTTTTTTTTTTCGAAAAATATTTTTTATCTCGAGATCTCGACGTTTTATCTCGAGATCTCGAATTCTAAATGCTAGGCTGATCAAAGGACGAAAGCCAGAATGGATGCTACCGTGAAAAGTCTTTTTGATCTTGGACTAAGTCAGCATGAAATACGGTGTGTTCTATCAAGAAGATTCAGCTGTAGTATAAGTGTAAGACAGTTGAGGCGTGTCCTCGCCAGGTTGCAATTATATAGGCGGAAATATTTTACTGATTTTGACGAAGTAGTTGACTTTATCCGGAATCAGCTCGCAACCTCAGGGCAATTACACGGATATAGGTTCATGCATTTGAAGTGCATTACCAATGGACTTGTGGTCAGTAAAGAGACGGTCAGAATTCTTCTTGGTATTCTTGATCCGGAAGGCGTGGAACTACGAAGAGCGAGGAGGCTAGTTCGCCGTCTGTACAGTGTCAAAGGGCCGAATTACGTGTGGCACATGGATTCATATGACAAACTTAAGCCGTTTGGAATCTGCATCAACGGTTGCATAGACGGCTTTTCAAGGTACATTTTGTGGCTGGAAGCATACAGAACAAGCAGTGACCCGGCAGTTATTGGCGGATATTACATCAGAGCTGTTGTCCAAAGATTGTACGTGCAGATCGTGGTACGGAAAATGGACACGTTGAACAAATGCAAACATTTCTTAGAGAGAATGACGAAGGCAATGAGGAGCGATCTTTCCAATACGGTCGTAGCACTGCCAACCAAAGAATTGAATCATGGTGGGGAATACTGCGAAAGGAGAATTCCGAGTATTGGATGGCACTATTCCATGAGCTACAAGGCCAAGGTCATTTCGGCGGGGAAGAACTGGACAAGGAGTTAGTGAGATTCTGTTTTCTGGATTTGATACAAGTAAGTGAATTTAAATCATGGGTTTCAATTCTTATATATGTAGACCCCCTATATAGGCCACTCTTTCTTGTCATATTATAATTCTGTCACACCGTAATCACCCTCACCTCAATGATGAAGATACAAATGTACATGCAGCCAATGGTACAGTTTGTATATATATATATATATTGTATACTTCTTTCACTCTTTCTTGTCATATTGTAATTCTGTTACACCGTAATAATTGTTGTTTGCATAAAAATTAGGTATATATACAACTGTATATATATATATATATACAGTTGTATATATACCAAATTTTTATGCAAACAACAATGGTTGAATTTTGGGGCATACTTGGTACCCCAAGGATATTACTAAAGTTAATTTTGGAAGTATACAAACTGTTCAGTATTGCGTCCCAAAATGCACGATCATATTCAAAGAAATCCATATCCGACTATGATGCCTGTGTTTTAAAAATTATTTACATTTCTGTACTATTAATCGGGTCATAAATCAAATAATCTTGTCTCTATTTCAGGATGAATTGTGTGAAGTATCTCATCTTTGGAACGTTCACAAGATCAGGAAATACAACAACATGAACCTTAATCACGGACGGCCGTTTATGATGTACAACATACCTGAGTTGTTTGAAGCTGACGATTATCTTCGTCCAGTGGACCACACCAAGATCAGATTCTGCCAGGAGCAATGTAGATTTAAATCTGACTATCCATGCGATGAGGACATGTTTGAGCTATGCAGTATCTTGATGGAGGAGAATGGACTTGTTTTCCCACGCAGTCCACACGAGGCTATCCATTTGTACAAAACTCTTAGAGACATCGTGAATGTAGCTCTAGCCTAAAATTACACATTTTGGTGATGACTGTATGTAGAATTACTTCGGATATAAACCGGAGGTATTGAGTGAATTGTACAACATACACATTACAGTGCCCAGGTAACAGACAGACTTTGGACTAATGTGGTTATATTTTGTGTTATCCCAATGTTGGCACCACGACGGTCCAACGGGTGGTTGACCCAACGATGGCCCCAGTTGTTATACCAGAATATATAAATGTCTAATTACGTGTATTTGGTCAGTCGTTGAACCAACGTTGGACTAGTGTTGGAACGTTAAGCTCGTTTGACTTGAACATTGTTTTGATTACACAACGTTGGCCCAACAATTATCACCCAACGTCAACGGTACAATGGCTGTCCCAAAACGGTACAATGGCTGTCCCAAAACGGTCTTGCTATTTGGATGTATACCGTGAAATACGCATTATACAGTGCTACCAGAACTGGTACATTTGTCGCTGTTTGTAATGTTTTGATCAATAAATTGATAACTGTTATTAACTGAAGTGTACTGATGTTAGACTCTAGCAGCTAGCTATATCACAGCTTCACACACGTTTACCTATTTATTCTGGGTAAAGCAAAATTCAGTTGATGAATCTGCATGACTTTTAATCAAGAAGAGACCTGTCTAAATTCTTTAGTATATGACATTTTGATGAAACGCTGATGTTGTCTCAGTTATGGAATATTCAAGACTTTCTGAAATCCAAGATTTATATAATGGTGTGTGTGTGTGTGCGTGTAATTTTTCCGTATCAAAATGCTTTATAAATTTAACATAATGAAATTGTGCTTTGATTACTGATTAATTTTAGTGTGACACCCCTAGTATAAATTGAATGAATAAGGAAAAAGCAAACAATCAATATTTATCGATTAACTGCTTTATTAATTATTGTTCAATTATGTGTACGTAACACACATTAAACAAACCCTAAATTACCAATTAATAATGCTTTAACTGAAACTTCGGATTACGTTGGTAAGCTAATTAACATTTTACCACACACCCGGAATACTTTCGTGTTTGCTTATGTTCAACTGCGCATGCTGTTCATTGTAAAACGCGAACGTAATTAAACGAAACGGTTCCTGGGAGAGGACATAGCAAAAAGACATAGCAAAAAGAGCGATTGCCGTCCATTGTAACATGCGAACGTAATTAAACGAAACACTTATTGCCAGGCAGCAAGTCCATGTATGGTCCGTGGGCCCATATTATGAGGGCTGGCCTGTAGGATTCTACATTCGGGATCCATGTGAGACCCATATGCCTATGTGTCAACTGCATGTCTCGTTGCCGTGTTAAACACGCTGATGACGGTGTGCAGTGGCCCACATTTCGGTTCTATTAATTGATATCCATCACCCAAACATTAGACTCGAGAATGCGATCAAAATCAGCACGGAAGTCTGGGTAGTTTTCGTAGTTGGTTGGCACCTCCAACACATTTCCACATGTATGACCAAATGGGCCGTTTCTCGAATTCTGACATGGTCACAAAGTTGACTTGAATCCGTGAGCAAGAAAGTAAGTCACTTCCGGTGCAGAATCGCAGGAAGTCGCCGAGTTTGTTTTCTGAAAGTCCTCTGACATACGTCTGCAAAAATTTGGACACCGTCTTCTCTGATTCGAAAACCTCCGGGGGGAAATCAATGCACTTCACAACCTTCCTGTTCGTCTGAACTAATCCTTCGTACAGACGGTTTAGTTCTTCGAATTGAAGATGCCCCATCCTTGGCTGCAATACACTCCTCCAGCACTCGATCACATACATCGGCGTTTGCACGAGTTCCTTATGGGCCATCTCGTCTATAATCATGGAAAATTTGCTGCGGTTGCAGCCCGCTTGCAATTGTGGTTTTCAAGAAAGTCTTCAAGCTCTATTTCGTCAGCCTTCTTGAAGTTATCCAGTGCAACTCGAATAATATCTCGTTCGACATTGTCCACATAGTGGAGGAATTGTTCTCTAAGATCAGAGAACGCCTTCCCGTACAGAGCATGCTCAATAAGCGTTCGGGCCAGTGCGATCGGGATGTAGCCAAATTCCTTCCAGCCGTACAAGATTATTCGCGCTACAGCTTTCCATTTAGACTCGTGAACATCGTGGCGTAAGTAAGGTACTTTCACGTCACTACCAAGAGTGTATCGGCTGTAGAACTCCTCCCAGTACTCAGACAAACAGTTCTTTGCTACACCTTCTCCAACGCCGGCTTCTAGTTCACCATTTGTGCCCTTGCGCCTTATCGATATATTGTCATTCAGAATGTCTGGATCAGAGAACGCTTCGGTCAGTTCATTGAGGCTATTTCCACGACTAATCACGAGGTGACGCAAATTTCGTGGTGTTGAATGGTCAGCAGGTTCGTAGGGAATAGTGACACTGGGGTTCCAAAATTCTCCAGCTTCGACTGGCCCGAATCGTATCTCGGAGTCTAATGAGGCATCGTGTGAAAAACTTACTTCCTCAATAAGGTCATCAACCGCTTGGCGTACATCAAGAGGAGGTGCGGTCTGACACTCTGCAATGTTTTCAACAACGTCGGCAACCGAGGAGGACGATGCACATTCGGCAGATTTACCCTGGCAAGATAACCATGGAAGTGTAGGCAGAGGCGAGTCGATTTCCTCCTCCGATTCACGAGGAGTAGTTAGAAGATAAAACCTTACGAGTCTGATATTTGTATCTTCATATAGCTGACCGACGGAAATTTCTGCATCGATCTCACATTCTTTGAAGTCAACTAGATCGAAATCGAATTTCGACCTAGTTCCTTTACTGGATTCTCCTCCTGGGAAAAACAAATCTATTGCAATGGTAAGAAGGTCCTTTTTCTTTGCAGATTTGTCTACTCGCCTTGACCTCGTTCCTCCTCCCTTCTTCATTCGTACTGGCCTGTACGCACCGACATTCTCATTAAAATGTAACCAGCCAATTTCGATTAGCCGATACTTCTTTGCGGCATTCGAACTGCTGGCTTCCTCACTAGCACCCTCTGCTGATGCTTTAATTTTTTTCCGGAGCTTTTGTAGAAGTGTCGACTTCCTGGTTGGCTGGCTGTCTCCAACATGTCCTGCCAGTTTTCGTTTACAATAGTTGACCAATGCCACTCGATCTCCCACACAGAGGTATTGGCCAAGCATCTCGTCACTCATCAGAGTTACAGCGAATTCATCAATCTGAAATGATAAAGAAATAAACAAAATCAAAATGGCGGCCGTTTTGCAAATGGCTGTGATTTATTTTGATTATTTCTAGTGGCCAATGGGGGTTCTCTTTTGGGCACTGTTCAACATTCAACTTACAACATGACAAAACTGATCCCAATACACACACACACACACACACACACACACACACACACACACACACACACACACACACACACACACACACACACACACACACACACACACACACACACACACACACACACACACACACAAACACAAAATGGAACACTTGCATACAAATTAAGAATGAAAAATTTTCTTTCCTATTAGGCCTTGAGCCAAGACAAAAAATTTGGGCAACCGGTACATTTTTAGGGACGAATGCTCATAGTGATTTTTGGCTAGGCCTACATCCCTAGAGATGGAAAATAGGTGATAGCATTGCAGCACCCCCAGCTTTCTTTCAGAAATCACTCTTGACTAGCAACAAAGAATCACAGGACTCATTCAGGATGCTGGGCCAGGAATGGGATCTCTCTCTTCAGATCTCATGGACAAACTAGAGGCATTTACATGCTGTCTTTACGCTCCAAAATCTTCTGCTGTGAATGTCAATGATCTGAGATACCACTTGTTCTGTGCAAAGAAAGGTGAGATAGAGTCACCAACTGCCACCATGCACTGACTGTTTGTTGAAACATGCACAATGCGTAAACTACCAGGCTGCAATATGGAGAAGATGTTTGGAGCAGGACCCAAGGACTCAGACCCCAGTTGGCAGAGGCTGGAAGTTGGAAAGAGAAGATGGGACTGAGCAACTGGTTGTACACTGGATGGAAGGTCAGCCAGCACCCGATGCCATGTTGGATCTACTAGCATGCAGTTGTCCCAGGAAGTGTGAACTGCCAAAGTGTGTCTGCTTGTCAAATGGACACAGATGTACTGATATGTACAGAATACAAGACTGTGACAATCAGATGTCTAGTGCTGACAATGATGAAAGTGTAGCTGAGGATGAACTGGATGATAGCTGTGATTACTAAACACTGTCTCCAACCTCAACTAAGGACATAATGAATTATGCATGGGAAATGTTCACAGTGCATAGTGTGCATTACCACAGCTACAAGTCAATACTGTGTACCTGTATAATGTGAATGTCTACAACACGTCCATTGTATGTTAGTTAGTGTTACAGTCAGAACTTCAGGTGGCTAACATAAGAAAATGTAATTTAATTTCAATGACAACAACTGCAAATTTCAATGTCATGATAATACATATAACTGCAATAAAATGTACAGACTGTGTCTACATAATAAAACCTGAAGTCCAGTGTCCATTCTGTTGCAACAAGAACCTTGAATGTGGATATATGAGGTTACTAGCCAGACATTTAAGCGATTTCTTTTGTTGAATGCCTGAATGGCGTGGATTGCATGTTGAGACGTGGTAGATAAAATGCCATAAATTCCACATTTCTCAAGGTATTAAAACCATTTTCACATGTATATGACACATGACACTTCAGCCGTATTACGTACAATTATCATACCCATAAGATATAATATGGTATAATAACTATTGTATAATGGTTTGTGTGTGACCATGCCTTCAGCAGTTTCCATAGAAAAATAGTTTTTGCAGAAATGAGCAAAGGATTAAAAAGAGTGATTTCACACAAAAGAATGTATGTACTGCAATGCTGTCACATATATTTTTCATATCTGGGATGTAATCCAACAATCTGGTGCAATAAGAACCTCGACTGAGGATACATGTGGTTATTAGCCAGAATTTTAAGTAATTTTTTGGGAAAACCTGAATGCTGTGGATTGCATTTTGAGATGTGGTAGATCAATTACCACAACATCCACAATTCTCAAGGAATGAAAATAAGGTTGATATGTTTGGAAACCATGCCATTGAAACCATAGTAGTTTGTGTATAGGCCCCCGTTAGCAATTTCATAGAAAACTTGTTGTCGCGGATATGGGGATAGCGGATATGCGGATATGGGAGTGCTGCAATGCTATCACCTATTTTCCATCTCTAGGGATGTAGGCCTAGCCAAAAATCACTATGAGCATTCGTCCCTAAAAATGTACCAACAAACCCTCTGGCTCATGGCCTATATGTATTGTTCTAGTATAGGGTTGAAAGTGTACCAGGGTGGTAAGTAAAAGATAACATGTTTGTTCAATTTTTTGGGGGGTATCAACTGAGGAAGGGTTTTGTGACAGAAAGTAGTTTTATAATTGTTCATTTAGCTATATTCCTTATTTTTTGATTGACATAGGAATAACTATTGACTTTTGAAAAAACAATGTCAGGTTCTCACCTCAATATCTCAGCAATGGGTTTGAATGAATATAGTATAAAAATACATTAGAAATAATAAGCAAAATTTGTCCAAGGGCTAAAATGTGTACCTTTTCCTCCTTCATTTTTGCCAATATGTTGGCCGCCACATTTCTTTTTGCAAGGTATTCATACATGCCACTGCCAGACTCCATCACGTTAAGTTCCATCATTAAGGTTTCCTTAAATTAAAAATACAATGCAAATTATAGATAAATCAGGAAAGATGAATGTTGGCCCAACCCAGACAACAACGGAGCAAAGACAACAGTGACCATGTTCTGCATAAAACAATGTGACAGCACTGTCATTTCTAGGGACGTTTTTAGGAGGTTTCTTTTAACATTGATCAAGGTTTATAAAACCATCAATGAAAAATTATTTATAGGCATCCCAGAAATGCTCAGCCACATACACAAAATTTTGCTACACTGAAAAATGGTCTTCATTGGAGAAGTACTGTGGAATTTATTAGACGACCAATATATACATGCCTTCCTAGAGTGAGATCACTAATCCCTAACCTCAAACGTTGGGTTACACAAATCCCTGAAGACAATGTAGTTATCACATCAAGATTTCTGAACTGAAGTACCAGATACACACAGTTCACTACGTTGCGCTCAGGAAATGTGCATGGGCCCTTTTTAGTTTCAACCCTATTTAAACTGTGACAGTCTTATGGTTAAATTGTATGTGGAGTAGCCACAGTGCACATATAACATGAAATGATGTGTGTATGAGCTAAAATTGACTTAAGTCAGTCGATTTATAATTACTGTCAGTGGGCTAATGGATATTGTTGATCCTATCACCTCCGCCAGGAGTAGATGGAGTGAGATACGCGAGCGGAACGTTCACTGACACTGGCAATTGAATGAGGTTGACCACTTGCCATGTCCAAGAACCACGTGCTAGTTCAGAGGCAACCGCAAACAAATGCTGCTGCTACTACCGCTGCTCAAATGGGATAATACAAGCTTGTATTAATTTGCTTTGCGTTTTGCAGTTGCCAAAATAGGAACAAGTTTTGACATTTTCCTCTTCTTCCAGTGTTGTCTGCTGGAGAACTATTAAATGCTGCCATCTAGCGTATGCAGCGCAAACCTCGTAGCAAGGCGAATGTAATGTGACGTTTTTGACAATAATTTTAATATCTGGCGTTGATCGAATGGCATCACGTCAGTTTATAGCAATAAGTCGACACCGTATATATGTATAAGTTATGTATGGTCCTAAGCCACAACTATACCAAATTTGGTTAGTTGGCCCAGCTATCGTCTATCGATCACCTAAGGCTAAGGCTAAGCCTAAGCTGGCTAAGCCTAAGGCTAAGGTCCTAACTCCTAACTTAAACCGTGTCCGTGGCGTAACTTGCCGTAAGGCTTCGACTCCACCTACACACTCACGAACTATCATAATGGACATAATGGTGTGCCTTACGAACTATACCAATCTAAATGATTTCAGCTAATAAACTTACCAATCAAACGACTTTTTCGCATTCATGACCATGAATCACGACGTTCTTCTCACTCGCCTCGCTTTCATAACTCGAGATCTCGAGATAAAACATCGAGATCTCGAGATAAAACATCGAGATCTCGAGATAAAAATAACTAAAAATAAAATGTTGCTATATCCTCTTCCAAAAAATTAAATTTTGCTATATCCTCTCCCCAAAAATAAAATTTTGCTATGTCCTCTCCCAAAAAATTAAATTTTGCTGTCCTCTCCCAAAAAATAAAATTTTGCTATTTCCTCTCCAAAAAAATAAAATTTTGCTATATCCTCATCCAAAAAATAAAATTTTGCTATTTCCTCTCCCAAAAAATAAAATTTTGCTATTTCCTCTCCCCAAAAATAAAATTTTGCTATGTCCTCTCCCAGCCACCGTACATTGGGGGTGGTTCGTAGATTTAGATTTTTAAAAACTCGTCGGGGGTGGGGATCTTAGGGGGTAACAATTTATAAATGACACATATCTCTGTTAATTTGACATGTATGAAGCTGAAATTTTCTGTGTGATCTAAGGTGTCCATTGGGGTAGTTTGTACATATAGGTTTTTTTTCGAAATTCATCCAGGGGGTCTCGGGGAGGTCACAATTTTAAAATGCACTTATCTCTGTCATTTTGTCATGTGTGGAGTTGCACTTTTGTGTTAAAATGGCACTTATCTGGGCCAGTCATGCATGTATGGGGCAGACATTTATATGCGATCTACCCATTGGGATAGTTCGTAGTTTTATATTTGTTTCTAAATTTGTCCGGGGTGGCGGTCTGGGGGTCACAATTTTTAAATAGCACTTATCTCCATAACTTTTGGAAATATAGGGCTGACATTTTGTGTGCAGTCTAGAAGTCCCAATGAGGCACTTCAAAATTCGTACGGAGGGTGGGGATCTTGGGGTCACCATTTCCAAACAGTTTTTTTCAACGCAACTCCGAGTAACTCAACAATTCTTTAATAATACATTTATGGAAACGGGTCATGCATTCACGACTTACATAAGTAAACATTTATTATCATGTCAACGTGTATAATTATGTGTGACATAACAGTTCAAATAGTATTATTAAATGAAATATAAAATGCAACAAATGTATTTATTTACACAGATCAAAACTAGCCCTGTGATGTTTCATCAGACAAGTGATCAAATGCAATTATTAAAAAATAAAACTATTGTTACAAATAATTATTCACTCGTAGATAACATTAGCCTTTCAGGTCATACATATTTACGTCACATTATGGGCAGTCTAATGTAATGTAAATTAAACTGAGGAGATCCTTATGAAACTAAAGCTGTGATTGTTATTACGTTAAACAAAGTAACATAAAACAACAGGAATACACTAAAATGAATAGCATACATTTACAAAGAGCCAAACCACGTAGCCCGTTATATAGCATGGCACTCGCTTGCAATACAACATTGCTACAAATAAAGTATATCGTAATATTTAATCAGCCAAGTAATATAAAATTCAATTATTCAGAAATAAAACCATTGTCACAAGTAATCATTAATTCATATATAGCATGACTGTAATAATAATAAAATAATATATTTATATAGCGCCATAATCACACAGTGCTCTACGGCACTTTACAATACAATCATAATACCAAACCTGTATAGTTAGAACATTAAAATATTAAGTTAAATATCATAAAAACAATACAACTAAGAATCGTACATTGAATTAAAAAACAATTTAAATATAAGGGCATTATACCTCAAACATATATGTAATGAATAAACTCATTTAAATAATAAATTACACTAAGAGCCATCACATAATAGGATGAGGTGAGATTAAAATAGTGAGATGACAAACTAAAGTATATATTCAGTGACTGCTTGTGCCATTACTGTTTCTTGTATTGCAGGAACTCTGCTAATACTGCCTTTCTGAAAGCATCGACATGGCATTGGCGTATCTTGTGAGGTGGTACTCAAACTCTGATGGCCTTTGCATATTGGAATACAGATACACATTAATGTTAACATTTCCTTGCATACATAATACACTCATCTGAAAACAATCATCCCTTAATAACATACATAGATACAGGTCACAATTTTCCTTAGTTAATTCTGTGAAGTATAATACTTTATAAAAACCTACTTGGTACTTGGTAGTGTGATAACATGCTCAATGTTACAGTAAGCGAGCTGGCAGTTAGTGTGTATCATGTGAAGTTTTCATTCCTACATCAGTGAGGGACGTTTTATGTAACCAGCTTTGCGAAAAACTGTTTAAATATATAACATAGCAAATGTGATGTAGGAATATGCCAGGAAACAGACTACTGCGTCTCTGTGTATATAGCACCATGTGGAGGATTGGCACATTTGCTGGGTTTTTCTCAAATTGGCAGGAATTTATTGTCTTAATATATCCTAAATTACAATTAATGGTAAGACCTAATTGTTTCTCAAATGATGCACACCATCATTGTGAACACACCACAACTGTGGCTGAGAGGAAGCAGGTTTGAATCCTATGCGGCGGTGTCAAATTTTGGGAAAGTTCATTTACTCTGCATTGCTTCAGTTCACTCAGCTGTATGACTGAGTACCTGGCTATAGACAGTGGTGGATAGTTGTGTACGAATAGTCTTCACGCATTAATCACAGCGTGGCTGAATACTTCCAAGAGAAGTCGAGATGGTGTTCGATTGAACAGGTCTGCCAGGGAGTAAAGTGTAAAACGCATCGAGCAGTCCTAAGGACTGGATACTGCGCTATATAAGAATTTACATTTTGTAACGTATAATTATCTTATTTGTTAAACAATATGGATTCCAAGACGCCACATTATGGTATTTATAAAATATAACACAACACAATAATTAAATACCGAGTATAAAATATTGTTCTATGATCAATCACTTTTATTACAACAAATTAACTCAATATACTATGAAGATTCCTTCACATAAAACAATTTGGCATGCTTGCATACCTAAACTTATTTAGTGCAGGAAACATCAAAGAATATTGAGAGCAGGCATGGGAAACTAACTTTGAAAATTATTTAAAATACATCAACTCAGATATTTTCCAGTTAAATTAATTAATATCATATGTTTATCAGGTCAATTAAATTAAATTAACCTCCCAATTTTTGTCAATAAAATAAAATTAACAAATAACTTTCATTTAATTAACATTCAATTTAAACTAACTTCAATTAAATTAGAAATCAACTTGAACTCACCTGACGATTAATTTTAAGACAAAAAGAACACATTATCCGCTAAAGAGGCTAACTGGAACTAAAGTCTGTAACAGGCCAAGCAAGCTAATAAAGCACAATGACATTGTACAAACTTATCTAAAACTTGAAATACAATATGAGAATTTAAGTTAAATACTGTATAGCTGGATTGTGTTCACTTTCACATTTTTAACCCAGCCCTGAAGTGCCTTATCACCCACTGGACATTCACAGTTCACCCATATCAGTCACTGACTGTCCCTGGCTGGAGATTTGAGGTGTGTGCACTTAAAATTTACATCTAATGACAACAAGCCTGTGAAAACATCACCAGTACATATCATGTATTTACATTTTCAGAAAGCTTTCGACAAAGTGCCACATCAACGATTACTACTTAAATGGCATAGGAAATGGTATAATTAACTGGATAAAAAAATGCCTGATTGACAGAAGACAACGGATAGTAGTTGATGGGAAGGATTCAAACTGGAAATCAGTTTTGAGTGGGGTACCACTGGAATCAGTACTGGGACCTATATTAATCTTAATATATATCAATGATTTGGACGATGATATAACAAGAAAGGTATTGAAATTTTCGGATGATACGAAAGTGTTCAGAAGGATTAAACGTTATGTAGATAGACAGCATTTACAAGATGATCTTGTCAGATTGATCAAATGGTCTAAAAAAAGTGCTGAGATGAAGGTTTCTAAGTAGTGCGGAATTGCAGCTACAAAGGGAAATAAAATCCTTGGATTAATTAGGTGAAATATAGTGTATAAGGAAAAAAAAGATTAATTGTACAAAACAGTAGTTAGGCCTCAATTAGAATATTGTATACAAGCATGGAGGCCATATCGAAAGAAGGACATAGATATGCTACAAAGAGTACAGAGGAGAGCGATTATAATGATACCAAACTGAGGGATCTTACTTATAAAATACACCTAAAAGAAGATGGTTTAACAACACTAGAGGCCAGGAGATTGAGAGGAGATGAGATAGAAGTGTTTAAAATATTGAATGGTTATGAAAATATTGATCGAAATACTTTTTCTCAGTTAGGAAGGATAGAAGTACTAGAGGACATGAAGTTATATTTGTAAAGGAGGAGTGTAGATTATGTATAAGAATGTTCTACTTTTCACAAAGGACTGTAAATGAATAGAACAGATTATCTGCTGATTGTGTGGGTGTTTGCTGCGTGAATATGTGTAAACATACAACCGACACACCTCTCAATAAGCCAAAAGGCTTCCTTGTCCACCTGCCATCTAGAGTTAATTCTCTGTGTGGCAATTTTGTTAGGTGAACAATGAAGGTATGGGGTAAATAAGTTGTTTGGATCTTTTTCAATGGACTACATCTGATGCTTCAACTGTTGCATCATTGAAAGTCATGTTATTTAAATATCAACATAATCATACTCGCAGATGCAATGTACCGGTCAATAAGCCCATGCCAGGGGTAATTGTGCACAAAGGTTTGTGCATTTACCTGGCGGATTTGAACCACCAACAGATACCGAGACATTAGCATCTACAGGTGTACTCTTAATTTAAAATAAACAATGTTAAAAAGGAAACCACTGTTTCAAGTTTAAATTAAAAACAGACAACTTAATAAAGGCCATTTACCAAATTTGCAGATGCTGCAAAATAGTATTGTTCACTTGTTACAATTTATCAGTAAAGCTTACTACATAAATGATGGATGAAATTACCAACACAAGTTACCTGATGCTGCACTGCCATAGCCTAGGACAGCAGGGGTCTAAATTCTAGTGATAAGGGCCAGAGCAAACTATGCAGAGAATGTCATAATTCACTTGAAACAATTTATCACTACAAAGTCTACCAAGTCAGTATGATACAATTAATTAATAAATTCCTTACTGTCATGTAACAGTATTCCCACACACTGTCAATAAGCTTATGTGTCACTGTGTCTACTTCTGAGAAAGGAAATATCACTTTATTCATACACAAATACAGTACAGTGTGACAATAACAATGTAAGTACCTGTGCTAAATGCAATACTGATAGCGAGTGATTGTCCATGATTTATTAATCTATTTCATTCATTGATTGCACTATATATGGTCAAATACATTTGTATTTAGGTTGGTGTACATTTTAGTGGTAGGCCCCTAGGCTAGGCCTATACATATTTAGGTAAAACGATTGTTTAATAGCGTTAATAATTTCAGCTGAAAGAATATTCACAAAATAGAATTCACAATTAACCAATTTCAAGTAGCACTTATCGTGGGGGCCAGTGTATTAAGGTTTGGCTCCCATGGGCATGGAATGTAAATTTTATGTGACACAAAGTAGTGACAAACTAGCAGTACATTTGGTCATATAAGACTGAAGCCATTTGACATCTTAGGTTGAGTGCAATTTTTATTAATATTTGCCAAAAAGTAACCACCAACCTGTAATGTCTGTCATGGGTGTTTGTTTTGTCAAAGGAATATTTATTTATGGTTCAGGAAATCAAGATGTACAACCCACAGAAAGTTAAGAATAATAATAATTCTAGGTAATAAACGGTGGGCCTGCAGAGCAGCTTTGTTAATAGCCACGTCATTGCGTCCAGACATCATTTCATAGTTATACTTCTGTCAAAAAATTAGGCCCCTATTCTGACACCTATATCATTTAAGAGACTGGCTTATGGCATAGTATACTATACGCTAGGCTACAGACTATTAGCCTGGCCCTGGGGCTGGACTGTCTACTCACCGTCTACTTGATTGATATTTGCCATGCTGCGTAGCTTTCAAGACAGCATTGCGCATTCGCTTTTCACACACCAAGTGCTTTTTGGTGACTAAGTAATGCCTTATGCAAGTCATGTACCGTCGGTACTCATCTCCTATTTTCTCCCGCTGCATCACAGGTATTTTATCAACAAAAGATATGTGAACTAGCTGATACTAACTAATGTGCCTGTAGACAGTGGTCACACGCTGATGTACTATCTTGTTCAGCAACATAGGGGGCAAATAGGTCGGTGGAGTAACGGTCGCTACAGCAAACGAAAAACGATTAATTGTAAATCTCAGTCAGCGAGTGCGTCGAGCAAGGGTCAAAGTTGATCGGTCACCTGAGGTCACGTTGCTCACAGCGATGTAACTCAGTCGCCGCATACTTCTGGCACGGGGTCAAAGTTGATCGGTCACCTGAGGTCACGTTGCTCACAGTTGGTCGATTTTGATGTACTGCGCTTGCGCGAGCATGCGCAATACGCAAAACGGAACCGGAACTTACTCTCAGACCGGAACCTCCTTCCAGACCAGTACACCGGGGTTCGAGTTTAAGAAACTCAACCGATCGCTGAAACGGGGCGGTGGTCTGGGTGTTTTGCACAGAAGTTCGCTGAAACTGGTTGTACGTATACGTAGACCTGCCGTGACACCGATCCACTTCGAGCTTTTACAACTGTCGTGTGACAAGCCATCGTACTACTTTGTATTGATATACAGGCCACCATCTTCCAATATATCCGGCTTTCTGGACGAATTCGAAGATCTCGTAACATCACTTGTGACCATTCCAGGACGACTGTTGATATTGGGCGATTTCAATTTTCACTTCAACGACGCATTATCGCCGGGAGTAAGTCGAATAACGAACATTCTGGCTTCGACAGGACTAGTCCAGCATGTGACTGGTCCTACGCACCGTTCCGGCCACACGCTGGACGCCGTTATCTCCCGGAAAGAAGACACCATCCTCACATCTCCCGCTGCTGTCCTACCTAACACGTTTTCCGATCACCACACAATAACATTTTCTATTGAAGGAGACGCGCCACGTCTACCAACCAACAAGTGGCGAGGGCGTGACTACCCTCGTGTAGACCTGGATATCTTCAAAGCTGACCTTCACGCCGCACTAACCTCACACGATGACAATAAGAGCGATAGCGTCGACAATCTCCTACAACAGTATCAACATTCCGTCTCTGTCACACTCGACATTCATGCTCCAGTTGTGTCGCGAACTCGACGATCAAAGAAAAGCCAGCCATGGTTTGATGACGAAACCTTGAGTTTAAGGCGTAAACGACGAGCACTTGAGAGAAAATGGCGCCTAACCGGACTCGAAATCGACAAGCAGATCTACTTGTCGCATTTGCGACAAGTAGATCTGCTTGCTAACAACGTTAAACATCATGTTCGAAACGCGAAAATCGCCTACTACCGTGCAGCACTGAACAACGCTGACGCAAAAACAACATTCCAAGTGTTACATTCACTAACCAAATGCAGTGACCGGAAATTACCTGATCGCGAGAACGATGAATCAATGTGTCATGCCTTTGCCGAGTTCTTTGAAGAAAAGATTTTAAAAGTCGTCGATGTTACGCGTGCGAAAGTGACAACAGAATCTATCGTGATGCCACTCCTGCCTGCTGCTCCACCTGTATTGCAAGGTCTAAACAATCTCTGTTCAACTGATGCTGAAGAGCTGCAAACGATCATCATGTCCAGACCAACGAAATGCTGTCCACTCGATGTGCTACCTACATGGCTACTTAAAACTACATTAACCGTTACGCTACCCACACTCGTCAACATTGTAAATGCGTCACTAAACACATGAGTGTTTCCTGGTGAACTGAAAACTGCTCTAGTGACACCGTTACTGAAGAAAGCCTCACTTGACCAGAACGAACTGGAGAACTATCGTCCCATCTCCAACCTCGCTTTCATAGGAAAGTTGATCGAGCAAGTCATCCTCAAACGCCTGAATCTGCACATGGCAACGAATAAGCTGCATGGTGAAATGCAATCGGCTTATAGACAACATCATTCTACAGAAACAGCTCTGATGAAAGTACAACACGACATCGTGCGCAACCTTGACACGGGACGTTGTGTCATGCTGGTTCTTCTTGACACGAGTGCAGCATTCGATACGATCAACATTGACGAATTGTTGAACACTCTGGTTTCACGTTTCAACATCGGCGGTATGACACTTGACTGGTTTAGATCATACTTGACCGGCAGATCTCAGTGTGTCACGATTGGTTCGTCTTCTTCGAACGCAATCCCCATCTACCACGGTGTACCTCAGGGTGCAGGACTTGGACCAGTGATGTTCAACGCAAGTAGTAATAGAGGTTAGTATTTCAATTCGTGCTTCTTCGGTAAAACCTTCGAAACTGGCTTCTGTCGTAAAACAACTAACCTGGCATGGGTAACCGAAAAGGAACTCATAGATTCATACATAGATACATACATGTGGTACGAAACACACAACACACATATCAACTCAGATCAACTAGATGGTGAAAGACTGTTTGTGTTTTTGTTAGACGCAGGTGTGAAGTTATCCGTCCGAGATATGTCACGAGACTACGGATGGGACATCAGAATAGACGTGTTATCGCGTCAAACCCCTCCGTTTTCAGGAAAATAGACGTGTTATCGCGTCAACCCCTCCGTTTTCAAGAAAATAGACGTGTTATCCCGTCAAACCCCTCCTTTTTTCAGGAAAATAGACGTGTTATCGCGTCAACCCCTCCGTTTTCAGGAAAATAGACGTGTTATCGCGTAAAACCCCTCCGTTTTCAGGGAAATTGACGTGTTATCGCGTCAAACCCCTCCGTTTTCAGGAAAATAGACGTTTTATCGCGTTAAACCCCTCCGTTTTCAGGAAAATAGACGTGTTATCGCGTCAAACCCCTCCGTTTTCAGGAAAATAGATGTGTTATCGCGTCAAACCCCTCCGTTTTCAGGAAAATAGACGTGTTATCGCGTCAAACCCCTCCGTTTTCAGGAAAATAGACGTGTTATTGCGTAAAACCCCTCCGTTTTCAGAAAAATAGACGTGTTATTGCGTCAACCCCTCCGTTTTCAGGAAAATAGACGTGTTATCGCATCAAACCCCTCCGTTTTCAGGAAAATAGACGTGTTATCACGTGACATCTCACCGCTTTCAGGCAATTCGACGAGTTATCGCGTGACATCTCTACCAAACACGAGACAAGAGACGAGACTATGACCGAGATATACCACGAGACTACGGATGACACACCACACGAGACTACGGATGACACATCACACGAGAGTACTGACGAGACAAGAGACGAGAATATGACCGAGATATGTCACGAGACTACGGATGACACATCACACGAGACTACGGATGACACATCACACGAGAGTACTGACGAGACAAGAGACGAGACTATGACCGAGATATGTCACGAGACTACGGATGACACATCACACGAGACTACGGATGTCACATCACACGAGATATGTCACGAGACTACGGATGACACATCACACGAGACTACGGATGTCACATCGCACGGGAGTACCGACGAGACAAGAGTGACACATCACACGAGACTACGGATGACACATCACAAGAGACTACGGATGACACATCACATGAGAGTACGGACGACCCAAGAGACGAGACAATGACCGAGATATGTCACGAGACTACGGATGACACATCACACGAGACTACGGATGTCGCATCACACGAGAGTACCGACGAGACAAGACCCGAGACACTGGACAAGATTACGGATGGCTCATCACACGAGACTACGGATGACACATCACACGAGATATGTCACGAGACTACGGATGACACATCACACGAGACTACGGATGACACATCACATGAGAGTACGGACGACCCAAGAGACGAGACAATGACCGATATATGTCACGAGACTATGGATGACACATCACACGAGACTACGGATGTCACATCACACGGGAGTACCGACGAGACAAGAGTGACACATCACACGAGACTACGGATGACACATCACACGAGACTACGGATGTCACAGCACACGAGACTACGGATGACACGTCACACGAGAGTACCGACGAGACAAGAGACGAGACAATGTCCGAGATATGTCACGAGACTACGGATGACACATCACACGAGACTACGTGATGTGTCATCCGTAGTCTCGTGTGATGTGTCATCCGTAGTCTCGTGACATAACTCGTGTGATGTGTCATCCGTAGTCACGTGTGATGAGCCATCCGTAATCTTGTCCAGTGTCTCGGGTCTTGTCTCGTCGGTACTCTCGTGTGATGTGACATCCGTAGTCTCGTGTGATGTGTCATCCGTAGTCTCGTGACATATCTCGGTCATTGTCTCGTCTCTTGGGTCTTCCGTACTCTCATGTGATGTGTCATCCGTAGTCTCGTGTGATGTGTCATCCGTAGTCTCGTGACATATCTCGTGTGATGTGTCATCCGTAGTCTCGTGTGATGTGTCATCCGTAGTCTCGTGACATATCTCGTGTGATGTGTCATCCGTAGTCTCGTGTGATGTGTCATCCGTAGTCTCGTGACATATCTCGGTCATAGTCTCGTCTCTTGTCTCGTCAGTACTCTCGTGTGATGTGACATCCGTAGTCTCGTGACATATCTCGGTCATAGTCTCGTCTCTTGTCTCGTCGGTACTCTCGTGTGATGTGTCATCCGTAGTTTCGTGTGATGTGACATCCGTAGTCTCCTGTGATGTGTCATCCGTAGTCTCGTGACATATCTCGGTCATAGTCTCGTCTCTTGTCTCGTCAGTACTCTCGTGTGATGTGTCATCCGTAGTCTCGTGTGGTGTGTCATCCGTAGTCTCGTGGTATATCTCGGTCATAGTCTCGTCTCTTGTCTCGTGTTTGGTAGAGATGTCACGCGATAACTCGTCGAATTGCCTGAAAGCAGTGAGATGTCACGTGATAACACGTCTATTTTCCTGAAAAAGGCGTTGTTTGACGCGATAACACGTCAATTTTCCTGAAAACGGAGGGGTTTGACGCGATAACACGTCTATTTTCCTGAAAACGGAGGGGTTGACGCGATAACACGTCTATTTTCCTGAAAAAAGGAGGGGTTTGACGCGATAACACGTCTATTTTCCTGAAAACGGAGGGGTTGACGCGATAACACGTATATTTTCCTGAAAACGGAGGGGTTTGACGCGATAACGCGTCTATTTTCCTGAAAACGGAGGGGTTGACGCGATAACACGTCTATTTTCCTGAAAAAAGGAGGGGTTTGACGCGATAACACGTCTATTTTCCTGAAAACGGAGGGGTTGACGCGATAACACGTCTATTTTCCTGAAAAAAGGAGGGATTTGACGCGATAACACGTCTATTCTGATGTCCCATCCGTAGTCTCGTGACATATCTCGGACGGATAGCTTCACACCTGCGTCTAACAAAAACAAAAACAGTCTTTCACCATCTAGTTGGTCTGAGTTCAGGTGTGTGTTGTGTGTTTCGTACCACATGTATGTATCTATGTATGAATCTATGAGTTCCTTTTCGGTTACCCATGCCAGGTTAGTTATTTTACGACAGAAGCCAGTTTCGAAGGTTTTACCGAAGAAGCACGAATTGAAATACTATAGTACGAAAAAAGATAAAAACGTTCTAATGGACATTTGTACACTTGACCCTTAATACGGTAAACTATATAGATACTGGTACATCTTATCTGGGAGGTTATTATGTGTCTGTACTGTTGTAACATAACGCTTCACTTTCCTCGAACAATGTAGATAGCGAGCATTGCGCCGTCTTGTATTGATATATGCTCTTTGATTAGTATTTACCTACTTAAAAAGCGCTATATTAAAAAACGGAATTATTATTATTGTAAAAGGTAAAGGTAAGTTCTTATATAGCGCAGTATCCAGTCCTCAAGACTGCCCAAAGCATTTTACACTTTACGCCCTGGCAGACCTGTTCAATCGAACACCATCTAGACTTCTTTGAGAAGCATTCTAGACCAACGTTCGGCAAACCCTGGTCCGCGGGCGTTTTCTAGCCCTGTGAATTGGACATTGTTAAGAACAGCAGATAACAGTCATATTGTATGATACAATAGTGTTCGTTGGTTGAGCCGCGGAGCTGTTCTGGCGAGATTTGTGATATTTTGTAAGTTTTCATTTCAACTATGCATTCTGGCACTCATTTTCGCGTTGGATTTGCTGCTTTAGGGAAAATAAAATCTGATTTACAACCTGTACGAAGTTGTGGAAATTTCGGCATAACGCTGTCGTCTTTGGAAATTCATGCCAAGATGCGTGTTGTTTGTCGGCATGCTGATCAGCCAAAAGACTGCCTTCAAATGTCGATTTGCCGCCGTCGCTGCTTCTTTGCAAGTTCGTTTACCGCGCAGCCTGACATTGTCGAAGTCGTTGCAAACACTTGGAGATGACAAAGCTTATTTGCAGGAGAATCCCTAAAACTGCACAATTATAATGGTTTGAAAGAAGAATGTTTCACTACGAAACACAATCTCGTGCATGTATGAGCGATAAAACTGCCGTATTTAGCATTTCTCGATACAGCGCAAAATTATTGGTATTTTTCGGCAGCATTTGATTGAAGGATATTGGAATTCCCAATGACGAATCACACCAAGGACACCTTAGATATCAGGGGCGGATGCAGAGAGGGTAGTGCAGGCTTACGTTATAATTATATATATATATATATATATCATTAATTACATATAGGCGTCGGAACGTGGTGAATATTTGGGAGGGGGCTGAGAATCACCACAAACCTCCCATGGCACTCCCCTGAGGTTCACCAAAAACACATTGAGGCTCTCCAATTGCAATCCTTATGAGGCTGGCCAAAACCCAACCTTGAGGTTCTCAAAAAACTTCCAATTGCAATCTCACTTGAAGCTCGCCAAAATTCCCTAAACGGGGACACAATCCATAGGTTTCGGGTGGCACAGGAGGCTAGCGGGGGCATATTCGAAAGGTCTGAGGGGGGCACGTGTCCCCAAACCCCGGATCTGGATCCGCCTATGGATATCGTTTGGAGGTAGTGTTGCTACTTGCGAACTCTATGCTTTCTCCAAATAATGTAGTAGGTTTAGTTTGTAGACGAATAGGCAACATCATCATTTTGCTTAGACGTTGTTTTTACATAGCGTTTAAATAGTGCAATTTATTTGTTGTTTTGGGGTGGTTCTGGGTAGCACAGAACACACTCTTTGCGAGCACATACGAACAAAGTATTTAAGTTTTACCTAATTAAAAGCTTTGGCCCGCAGAGATAACAGAACTGGATTTGGCCCACGACTAAAACGTTTGTGGAACGCTGGACTAGACTCTACTTGTAGCACTGCGATTTACGAGATTTGTAAACTGAATTTGGATTAACAGATTTATAATCACATGTCAAGTCCACAGTGTCTACGCACTGCCGGTCAACCGTGTTACTTAACGTGTGACGTTTTGGATGCACGACTATGACGCATGCGCGTTTTCTAACGTCACAATATACGTCCTAGCTGGTAGTGCGCACATACGCAATATTTATTGGGTCGAATTTCGTATAAAGCAGTAATAATGTTGCTTGCTCAATGAATTGACAGACGCATTTTGAAGTACACCTAGCACGCACGTTCCGTTTAATTAACGAAAAAACTATTATTTCAGATTTTCCCATAATACATCTCAATAATTTGGTTTCTGGACGCTCGTGTATTTCCGACGCACACCCAGGCGTCGTTGGTAAACACTTACTACCGGTGTCACCTCGCAGCTGTACCATGCAACTGCATTATGGAAGAAAGGTAGTGGCAACCAATATGTGCAAATGAATGCATAACGATGCGTACTGTGATAGTAACATATAAAAAGAACGTAGTATGATATTTAGTGTACATTTTTTTGTTGAACTAGAAATGCATAAGCCATAACTGAGAGTGTTGTAGTATGACAAGTTTTAACAATTCCATTCGCTGCAGATATTGTAAAATGAAGAATGAGCGCATTACTACAGCGATAAAATGAGCATTATGACGTGGAGGCCAAGTAATGTTATCTAGGCCTGTCGGTTGTAGTCCTAGCCTGCCCTTCGGTATGGACAAGGACAACGATGCAAAAGTGAAACGCTCGTCTGTAACATGCGACAGTCACTTTATGGACGATTTATCGTCGCGCGTGCCTCTGCCGCTAGACGGCGGTTATGGGTGGGTAGTGGTGGTGGCGTCAGCGGCGACAAACATGCTGGTGGACGGTTTGTGTTATACGTTCGGCCTCTTCTACACGGACTTTCTCCTGCACTTTAAGGCCAGCAAGGCGAAGACGGCATGGGTCGGTTCTATTTGCTGCGGAACATACTTGTGCATCGGTGAGACAACTTTGATGAAGTTTAGCCTGGTTATGAGTGAACTAATTTGTTGGTAAATAATAGGTATACTACTAATGATAACTAGCAGCTATCACCCGGTATTACTCTGATTACGAATGCGTAATGGGAATTCAGTTGCATCGTGTTATCACGTTGAAATGTCATACAATAATGCGTGACTGGCCAATTCCTACGACGTGGTATCTTGTGTGTGCGGTTTAATGTGGTTCGACCGTATGTTGATTTATTTTCCAAGCGCTCTTCTTCTCGTTGTAGGCCCGATAGCGGGCGCTCTTGCAAACAAGTACGGGTGTCGTATTGTGACGATATTAGGCAGTCTGCTCGCCACCTTCAGTTTGCTCGTAAGCACGTTTTCTCCGACAATAGACGTCCTCATCTTGACGTACGGCGGCCTCCTTGGTAGGTGCTGCCACCTAGCGACCACTAGCGATTGAGTTGTAAGACCGCGCCTCGTAACTAACAACAATAAAAACACAGACGTTTACAAACTTTGTACATGCACGTATACATACATACACACACACACACACACATATATATATATATATATATATATATATATATATATATATATATATATATATATATACATTGACGCGTGTTCATACGTACGTAAATATACATACGCACGAGGGAATAAGCGTCTACAGACGTAAAACTCGCACGCAGCCATAGATGCCTTAACATAAACAGAAACACAACCACATGCACGCTAGCACGCACGCATGCACCCACATACACGCACACGAACATACACGCACACGAACACACACACACACGCATACAATCACACGCACACGTGTTTCCTTGTTTGTTGCTTCAAGAGGCGTTGTTGTGTTGTTTGACGTGTCATGCTGCGTCGGGTGTCCAGGCGTCGGGTTCGGCATGATGTATCTGCCGGCCATTGTCATGGTTGGCTTCTACTTCGAGAAGAAGCGAGCCTTCGCCACAGGTATTTCCGTGTGCGGATCTGGCATCGGAGGCTTTTTGTTTGCGCCTCTCGTTGACTGTATACTGAGGACGTACGGGTGGCAAGGCACGACGTGGATTATCGCCGGCATCATTCTCAACGGCACCGTCAGTGGCTCACTCTTTCGTCCGATCGCCTTGCAAAAGGCGAACAAGCGCTACGCTAACGCCGCGGAGGCAAGGGCACACGACAAAGACAGTGACAGCTTCGGGAAAACCATAAGCAAATTTACAAAATTGGATACTAGCATTAACGAGGGGGGCACGATCGAGGTGTCGCCCTCCATTGAGCCCCCTCGGTCGGACGGTGATGCGACGAGCGCCAACGTGTTCATGCACGGCGTCGCGGGCATCTCAACGACGGCGGCGGCGGCGGTAGCGGCAGCAGCTGCGGCCGCCGTCGCCGTGCGCCCCACAGCTGCCGGCATCGATGCGCTGCAGCCCGCACACCACTTCTCCGTGCAGTACCTGACGTCGTCCTACACGGAGATGTACGACCACAACGTGAAGATACCTAGCTTCTCGAAGAGTGCCGACGACTTTGTGTCCCGCCAGCGTGTCGTCGACAAGGAGCAGACAGAGCGGAGACTGCGGGACCTACAGCGACCCCTCTACCGCAAGAACATCTTCTACAGCGGCAGGTGAGCCACCACCACGGCACGGCTTACTCCTGATGGTCTTGGGGTCACCTTTATTGGTTTGTTATGGTCATCCTTTTTGAGAATATAGTTTATTTCAAGAACAGCAGCATCACTTACACAACACATGCCAAACATGCATTTATAAACCACAGTATTGATGTCGAAAAAGGCGAGAAGGAGTATGTCACTTGGAACATTTGCACAAGCCACTGCGTCCTCTTTTGTGTCGCTATAACTTTCCTGCCAACAGTATAAAGCGCTTTTAGCAATCCTAAGGACAGGATACCTTGCTAGATAAGAACATACCTTTACTTTACTTTTACTTTTCTTTTTACTTTGAAAAGCACTGGGTCTGACAGAGGAATTGAACACTCTCAGCTCGTCTAAGCTGCTCTGGTAGAAGTGCTAAGACAAGTTCCATTGTTTTAAGATGCTCTCCATGGGCGTTATTCCGATGGACCATTGTGATTATATATTCTCCTCTGCCGCATGTCTGTGCACCGTCCAACACCAGTCGATCCATTACTGGATGACTGACTCTTCACCAGTGTGCCACACGGCTCTGTCACTTTATTTATAAGGCATCTTCTGTTTGTTCTTCTTTTCCGTTCAGACATAATGCGACGATGTTTTGTAGATTCGGTCACAAGCGAGTCCACATGGAGATATATATATATATATATATAGAGAGAGAGAGAGAGAGAGAGAGAGAGAGAGAGAGAGAGAGAGAGAGAGAAACAGAGACAGAAGGAGAGAGAGACAGAGAGAGAGAGACAGAGAGAGAAAGAGGAGAGAGAGAGTTAGAGAGAGTTTGAGTGAGTTAGAGAGAAAGAGAGATAGAAGAGAGAGAGAGAAGAGAGAGAGGGGGGCAGGGAGGGAGACAGAGAGAGAGAGAGAGAGAGAGAGAGAGAGAGAGAGAGAGAGAGAGAGAGAGAGAGAGAGAGAGAGAGAGACAGAGAGAGAAAGAGGAGAGAGAGAGTTAGAGAGAGTTTGAGTGAGTTAGAGAGAAAGAGAGATAGAAGAGAGAGAGAGAAGAGAGAGAGGGGGGCAGGGAGGGAGACAGAGAGAGAAAAAACAGCAGCGAAAGAGGAGAGAGAAGAAAGGAGAGAGAAGAGAGAGAGAGGATAGAGAAGAGAGGTAGAGGGAGAAGAGAGAGAGTTAGAGAGAGAGAAGAAAGAGAGAAGAAACAGAGAGGAGAGAGAGGAGAGAGAGGAGAGAGAGGAGAGAGAGGAGAGAGAGGAGAGAGAGGAGAGAGAGGAGAGAGAGGAGAGAGGAGAGAAGAGAGAGAGAGAGAGAGAGGAGGGAGAGAGAAGAAATATATATGAGAGAGAGGAGAGAAATAGAGGAGAGAGAGGAGAGAGAAGACACAGAGAGAAGAGAGAGAGGAGAGAGAGGAGAGAGGAGAGAGAAGAGTGAGAGAGGAGAAAGAAGAGAGGAGAGAGAGAGAGGTGAGAGAAGAGACAGAGAGAATAGAGAGAGGAGAGAGAAGAGAGAGATATATACAGAGAGAGAAGAAAGAGAAGAGAGAGATAATAGAGAGAGGAGAGAGAGAAGAGAGGGGGGCAGTGAAGGGGAGAGTGAGAAAGAGAGAAGCAGCGAGAGACTGAGTGAGTGAGTTAGAGAGAAAGAGAGAAAGAGTGAGAGAGAGGGAGAGAGAGAGAGAATGAGAGAGCGAGAGAGCGAGAGAGCGAGAGAGCGAGAGAGCGAGAGAGCGAGAGAGTAACAGAGCGAGAGGGCGAGAGGGCGAGAGGGCGAGAGGGCGAGAGCGTTAGAGTACGAGAGGGCAAGAGGGCGAGAGAGAGCGAGAGTGAGCGGTGTCAGTGAGGTGACGTTGAGCTGTGTCGTATCTCCAGCGTTATCGCACTGCCGGAGTATCGCTCCAAGCTCGATATGCAGTCGTACGTGCGGAGTATGACGACGATCCCTGAGGAGGACGTGGTGAGCGAGGGGGCGGGGCGGGAAGGCTGCAGGAAGCGCAGCGCCTTCAAGGAGATGTATGGCACACTGCAGGAGATGCTCGACCTGTCGCTGCTCAAACATCCCGCCTTCTGTATCTACAACTTGGTCTGCTTCATGTGTATGTCAGGTACGTGATGCCAGCACGGATGGTGCAATACTGTTAGTAGTGTTGCAAATACTTGCAACACTTTGTGGCACATTTTTCAAAATATAATGCGAATATCTTCAGGACTTTATTGCAAATTTATAACGCACGTAAATAGTTCGCAATATTCAGACTATGATTCCCATCGCTGGAAAACTTTTTAATACATTTTCTATGTTAGGTATTACAAACACATTTGTGATTGAACATAATTACTTTACGTGCGATGGTATGCTAGAATAATAGTGTATTGCACAAGTGTTGACAATACTTTGTAATACACCATGTACTTTCACGATACAGCTGAAAGTACATTCTATGTGCAATACGATGATATTTGCGATACTTCAAAACTATAATGAGATTTGTGATACTGCTTTCAATACCAAGGGAAATGAAATATCCAACACGGGGAAATGGAAAACTCTTTGTCGTGGACTCAAAGAGAAATGGTCTTAACGTTTCAACGTGCCGTACACATATACCTGTTGCAAGTTTCTACGTGCCTAACGTGTACCATCTGCATGTTTCTATGTGCCTTACATGTATCTGCTGCAGGTTTCTACGTGCCTTACATGCACCTGCTGCAGGTTTATACGTGCCCTACACGTGCCTGCTGCAGGTTTCTATTTGCCCAACATGTTCCTGGTGCAGGTTTCTGCGTGCCTTACACGTGCCTGCTGCAGGTTTCTACGTGTCTTACATGTATCTGCTGCAGGTTTCTACGTGCCTTGCATGCACCTGCTGCAGGTTTCTACGTGCCCTACATGTGCCTGCTGTAGGTTTCTATGTGCCCTACATGTTCCTGGTGCAGGTTTCTACGTGCCCTACATGTGCTTGCTGCAGGTTTCTACGTGTCCTACATGTACCAGCTGCAGGTTTCTACGTGCCATACATATACCTGCAGCAGGGTTCTACGTGCCCAAAATGTAACTGCTGCAGGTTTCTACATGCCCTACATGCACCTGTTGCAGGGGTTTGCGTGCCCTTCGTGTACATGCTGCAGGTTTATACGTGCTCTACATATACCTGCTGCAGGTTTCTACGTGCTCTACATGACCTGCTGCAGGTTTCTACGTGCAATATATATATATATATGCAGCAGATTTCTGCGTGCCCTACATGTACCTGCTACAGGTTTATTCGTGCCTTACACGTAACTGCTGCAGGTTTCTCGTGCCCTACATGTGCCAGCTGCAGGTTTCTACGCGCCCTACATGTACCTGCTGCAGGTTTCTATGTGCCCTACATATACCTGTTGCAGGTTTCTACGTGCCCGACATGTACCGTCTGCAGGTTTCTACGTGCCCAAAATGTAACTGCTACAGGTTTCTACATGCCCTACATGTACCTGCTGCAGGTTTATACGTGCCCTACATGCATCTGCTGCAGGTTTCTACGTGCTCTACATGACCTGCTGCAGGTTTCTACGTGCCATATATATTATATATGCAGCAGATTTCTACGTGTCCTACATGTACCTGCTACAGGTTTCTACGTGCCCTACACGTAACTGCTGCATGTTTTTCGTGCCCTACATGTGCCAGCTGCATGTTTCTACGTGCCCTAAATGTACCTGCTGCATGTTTCTATGTGCCCTACATATACCTGTTGCAGGTTTCTACGTGCCCTACATGTACCTGCTGCAGGTTTCTATGTGCCCTACATATACCTGTTGCAGGTTTCTACGTGCCCTACATGTACCTGCTACAGGTTTCTATGTGCCCTACATATACCTGCTGCATGTTTCTACGTGACCTACCTATACCTGCTGCAGGCTTCTAAGTGACCTGAATGTATCTGCTTCAGGTTTCTACGTGCTCTACATGTTCATGCTGCAGGTTTCTACGTGCCCTACATGTACCTGCCCGACTACGCCATCATCGACGGCGTGTCCCGCACCAACGCTGCCTACCTGCTGTCGATCATCGGCGTCTTCAGCACGTTGTCGCGTGTGGCGACGGGTTGGATCTCCGACCGGCCGTGGGCTGACTCTTTCGTCATCAGCAACATGGCGCTCGTAATCGGAGGCGTCTCCACCATGTTGTGTCCGTGCTGCAACACGTTCCCGTTGAAAGCGTTTTACAGCGTCGTCTACGGCACCTCTACGGGTAGGGTGTTCTGCAGTGCAAAAATGTCAACACAATAGCGATAGCCAATAGAGAACACGATCGTTAATAACTGTTTCTCGATGCAAACGTATCACATACGCATGCGCGCGCGAGCACACACACATACTTTCCCGGGAATACTTTCATTGTTCGGGTGTTTCCGAAGTAATGCAACAATATCGTGTGAGATTTCAGAACGAGTCGTATTAAACAATGCACCCTCTATCTACAGTTCTAAACAATGTGAATGTTTTGGGATCCACTAAGCAAATTGTGAATCATCAAGCTGGTTGTTGTCGGCAGCTGCCTTCGTGTCTCTCCGTTCTATCATCATGGTCAGACTTCTCGGAATCAACCGCCTGACGAACGCCTTCGGCCTACTGTGTATGTCGCAAGGCATTGCTGCTCTCATCGGTGGGCCAATTGCTGGTGGGTGTTGTCGTCGCACGTCTACTAACATAATATCTGCTCTTTCGGTGACCGACCGACCCTGCTAAATGATGACGGCCCTACAGGTTCGATGTGACCAGGAAAATATATAATTGATGTATATGGGTCTTCGCAAGTTTTATCACATTATAAATGATACAATTATAGCGTTCGTGATATGATATATTCGTCGGTGGTTTCTCCATGACTTGTAACTTACGTCAGCTGCGAAGTTAAAGAAATGCAACTACATGTAATACAGGAATTGTTTGTGAGGGGTGTTATTTAGCATTCTGATACCACGTTTTGCGGAGATCAAACGAAAATGATACAACGTCTCAGCTGTGCTAGAACATTCCGGACGCCGATTGGATTGACGCAACCTTCAGACGCATCAAAGGAATGGAAAACTTTGAATGATGATGGTGATGGTGATGGTGATGGTGATGGTGATGGTGATGGTGATGATGATTGTGATGGTGATGGTGATGATGATGGTGATTGTGATGGTGATGATGATGGTGATTGTGATGGTGATGGTGATAGTGATGATGGTTGATCCCCTGATTATTTTAATAGTGATCGATAAATGGGTGGAACCGTTTGTACATTGATATGTTGACACTAATAACGAAGTGCTGGAGTCTGCATGGAGGCTACGCTCCTTCAAAAACAGCTGAGCTGGACAGGCCATGTCTCACGAATGGCGGAAAACCGCTTGCCAAAGATAGTCCTGTATGGGGAGCTTTCCATTGGGGAACGCGACAGAGGGAGAGAGACTCCACGGAAGCGATACAAGGACTCACTGAATAAGTCACTTACCGCATGCAAGATCAGCCACGAACAGTGGGAAGCTCGGTCGGCAGATCGCGTCGCTTGGAGGCTGCAAGTTAGACAGATAGCTTCCACTTTCGAAAACGAACGGAGAGAACGTACAGAAGAGAAGAGGAGAAGAAAGAACCCACCGACATCATCCAGCCACAAGACATCCCCCTGCAGCCGCTGCAACACAATTTATTTGTGCTAGATAGGCCCGTTTCTTCACTGATGTTTTCTGCTGTTTTCCGTTTTGTGTTGCATGAACTTGTCTATTGACCTACTATCAACAGCACAGTTCACGGAGTCAGTCTTTTGATTCAACTGCCTCCCAGACCGCGCCGTATTTTCCCCTTGCAAAGCAGAGTAACTCTTTAATTAGTGTCATAACTGTTCACTGTATATCACAATATGTTGGTTTAATTCGCATTCAACTACGCAGTCTTTTCAGATTGTATTACCGCTGAGTCGATAACAAATTGATTGCAAACCAACAATTAGCAATGCGAAATAAATATAGAATGTGTTACCAAGGCGGCTGTGCTTAGTTAGTGCCTCTTCTATTATATCTATTTAACAGTTTATGATTCAATAATTATTACTGTTTGTTGCCCTGTAATGCGTGATGTCAGCACGTAATGCCGTGTTGTGTTGTGTGTGTTTCTGTGTGTGTGCGCGCGCGCGTGCGTGCGTGTATGCGTGCGTGAGTTTGTACGTGGGATGCGTGTGTTATTGCGTGCTTGCGTGCGTGCGTCCTTGCGTGCACCTATGCACTGCCCGCCCGCCCGCCCGCCCGCCCGCCCGCCCGCCCGCCCGCCCGCCCGCCCGCGACATCTAGCTACGTTAGATGTTGCCTTAACATTCAAGATCAATGCGTTTTGCAGGCGCTCTGTTCGACTTGACTGGCAGTTATGACATATCGTTCTATCTTGCTGGGGCCATGATGACTACAGCCGGCGGGCTATGTTGCTGTTTGCGGCGAGTATCTGACTGGCATAAAAGAAAAACTACCAAACGCCTCGAAGAATTGTATTCGTCATCCGTGGAATGTCCAACACGTATATAGCTTCTACAATTATTACAGCTTAATAAAGAATGAAAGGAAGTATTGCGAATTTGTTCCGCATTTAGTGTAGTGCAGATAATTGGTGTTTCGTGGGACTTTCGTTAGGGGATCATCCATACAGCAAGTCGTGCTAAATTTGGGCTGTTTGAGACCCGCAAACCCACTCCTAGACATTACGTTTGTTTTGAGAAAAAAAACATATATTATGCATACATTGCATACTCGCAATGATTATTCAGGTAGAATAAGGATATGTGCAAATAATGATAAACAAAAAACATAAAATTTCCATATTTACGTAATTTCAATACATACATGTCACAACGCGACTGGGTTTTGAAACGTGTTTGCGATTATTTGTCGTGATGTGTATGCCCTCCTTGCGACGCGACGCCTTGAGGATAATCTTTGTCCAGTCTTTATCGCGTCGTAGAATATCAAACATGTTTGATATTAAAGAGAAATAGTCGCAAACAAATAGTCGCCGGCGAATCACGTCTTAACGTGTAAGCCAATACCTTCCCAGTCTGCGACGTGTCGCCGACGTCATTGTTTTGCCTTCCCAACTGTTTTGAGACACTTAACCAATCAGGAGCTAAATATGAAGACAGTAATTATAATATTACATTTATTAACAAACCCTATTTAATTATGACAGGGCGTGCCATTGCAAATACAAACACTGTTTTAACTATGTTTAATGGCATTTTGAGAACTCACAAGCGGTAATCGAGCTGTTCCGGGATATGAACCCGGGACCTATCGCATCCGACGCGATAATCAGTCATGGTACTGTGTCTTAAAACGCTGTAGAACATGGAGAAAGTTGCAAGCACCGCTTGGCATGTTGATCTAGGAGAGGAACTAACAGATAGGCCTATGCGGCAGGAAAGGCAATGCTACATCAAAAGAATATAGTAATCGCGAAGATTTATGAATAGTTCTACATGTTTTCGCTGAGGAAATGTTGCAGTTCCAGCCGCTACCAACAGCATACAGCAACTGCAGCTGCCAGTCGCGGCGAGGTCGCGGCGTGGTCTCGTCGTGGTCGCGTCGTGACGTGTATAACCTCCTAGTTTTTCGCGACAATTCGTCGGAAACAAATAATCGCAAACAAATCGTCGCGTCGTGACGTGAATGCCGCACTTAATGCAGATAGTCGCACCGAACTGTCGATTGAGAGCACCAGGGTTCACCGAGGCCTATTGTGATTTAAAGTTCAAACTAAAGTGGTTTGACGAAGTTGTATCGTGTAAAAGCAATACTATTTAACTCGCACACATCAGTCAACTTTCTTGGCACCAATTCTGACATGTGTGTCACCTTATCAAGTGACACTTACCTCGTCACAGACACATCCATTTAGCAGTAAGCGCATAGCAATCTATAGACATACGTTAACTTGGGAATATTGAAAGTGTCTCTCCCCCGAGACGCCGAGGTCCACTCGCGTCTTTCTATGTTGATATTCTTCCCTGTACCTTTACCATCTGGTCTATCGACTGGCGATGTTTCTTCTTCTGAAGACACGACGATAGTTATTTATAATTATTTACTTGCATGCATTTGATATTCATTGCTTTTCTTCGTGGCCTATCTCCTACCTGGGAGAATTGAGTGGTGTTCTCCAGATGGCCAGCCCGTATTTGTGATGATCGATGCGTGCTTATTGTTATGCTCCCGGCATACACGTCACAACGCGACGATTTGTTTGCAATTGTTTGTTTGCGACAATTTGTCGCCGCATCTAAAGCCAATGGGTCATACATGTCGCGACGCGACCATGACGCAACCACGATGCGATCGGACGCGACTGGCGGCTGCGACATGTTGATGTATGCACGTCTGTTGGTAGCGGTTGGAACTGCTGCCACTGTCCAGCGGAATCATATGAAACTATTAATAAACAATCACGATTACTGTATTCTATACTGGTGTAACATGAATCTGCTAAGCGGGGACGTAAGTAGACTCTACAATTAACGTTTAATTCAGATCATGGTATGGAGGCTGGTGATAAATAATGATGCCAATACATTATCGGAAAGAACGGTTGCTGATGCAGAGACATCAGCGACGTCTTTGTAATGTATCCACCAACAGGACAGACAAATGAAGCATTGATATTAATATGTGACGACTACGCCCAAGAAACAACGCAACGTAGCTGCATGACAAATACGTTACTTAAGTGCTTTGTGAACAGCTTAGTTTGGGTGTTATCACTGGGGACAGTGCGTACCAAGTTAAGTGTCAATTCAAAACAACAAGTGCAGCCCATATATTATACTGAACACAAATGACGACGCCTTATACAAATAATGACATTGACAAGATGAACATATTACTAAGAAGAACAACTAAATTGTTCATCACGAGGAATCGTTATGTAATACTGCAAGATGTCAGCCCCACACATGCGAAACTGACGGAAATATGCTGGACGGGCAAACGTAGAGACAAACAAACAAATCATTGCAAACAAACAAACATAGACCCATACTGTGTTTTATAATGCAGCTACCTTATGGTTCTTAACATAACACGAGGTCAGGAGACCAAGCAGAAAGTTAACTAATTATGTTTAATGCAACGAACAGTTTTGATGATATTGGCACTATTTACTTCTAGTCGAAAATATTTGAAGGATTCGAAGTGAATAATTGACTTCCAGCCAGCTTCATTTAAGCAACAGGTATATTTACGTCCATTGCTTACTCCTGCAAGAAAGACTATCCAGCTTCGTTCATGTAGTTCTGATTGACATTTTAGCTCTGAAGCCAATGCTATTGGAACTAGGAGTTTCTATGTTGCTGTTGTCGTCTCTGTCATTCACTTCCTTCTAGTGTTTGATTAAAAATATACACAATTAGGCCAACATTAAAAAACGTACCTTGGTAATCTTGCTGACCCATCTTAACTCCCTAACGTATCCATCTTTTGTTGACAACTGTAATTTTTTTAATCAATTTTAAGATTGACTAACTCTTTCATAGTGATGTTCCTCTCAAGGATTTAGGCCAAACAAATTGAATCTTATTTATTTATTTATTATTAGTAGTATTATTGATTACTCTAATATACTAGTACTAGTAATGGTAGTGATAGTGGTAGTAGTAGTAATGGTAGTAGTAGTAGTAGTAGAAGTAGTAATAATAATAGTAGTAGTAGTAGTAGTCGTAGTAGTAGTAGTAGTGGTAGTAGTAGTAGTAGTAATAGTAGTAGTAGTAGTAGTAGTAGTAGTAGTGGTAGTGGTAGTAGTAGTAGTAGTAGTAATAGTAGTAGTAGTAGTAGTAGTACATTGACACTTTGATTACACGTTTCAAAGTGGCGACACCGCAATTGTCGAAAGTGTACCTTTACAAGTTAGTGGACAGGTGTACATTTACAATACACTGGACAGATGTATCTTTACAAGACACTGGACAGACTGTTCGCCGGCTCACACAAATGCAACACGCAACGAACCTTCTAATCACTTCTGCGTGCCGTGCAGCAATAGTTAAACCATCGTGTCATTTTTCCAGATACTGTTTCATTTAATGCGATCAGTACTTGTAACTGTATGGTATATAAATGAACTTTCGCGACGTCATTTATATCAATTTATATCATGGTTGTCATGTAATGCAACGTGATCTAGATATTGCGTATGTATAAAATCGTGGAAAATAGCCCCTCCCTCTGGAGGCGTAGATACGCATAAACCATGAGCCCCGCCACCCGTCTGTATAGCTACAATAAATTATTTATTATGTTGTTTTGTACTTTTATAATGCCCAGACTTTGTCAGTCTCTGCATTAAAATTATATGTAACTATCTGTATATAATCATTCATATATACTTAACTGCACATACGAGACTCCCACGAGAGCGTAATTAGCTTTAATGTGACTCTCCCGGCCAATAAGTATACTTAACTTATTTATAACTCTATACTAAGTTGCTTTGTAACTCGTATTTGTACCAAATAAAAAACATGTCTATGTGTCTATCTGTCTATATTATAACGATTAACTTAGCTCGTTTTCTCCATGTTGCCTTATATCTCTCAGTTATAGTAATGAGACAATGGATATTTGTAAACGAATAATCATCGTGTAGTAATTGCACTCTGACAGAAGCTTCACAGAGCAATTCGGATGGTGTTCAAAAGAACAAGTCTGCCAGGGATGAAGGGTGAATCGCGTACTAATTACCTTTGATTGCGCACACAATATATAGACGGCTCGTCAATAAACACAGAACACGATTAGTCAAATTGATACACAACTGTCCTGCCCTATAAGTAATAATATATAGTAACAAAACCGAATAATCATGCAGCCAAACAAAATAAGCGTGCAGGACGGAACCCAATATTTCTGTTGGTTTACATAATTAAAAAGTCTACCGTTTCAGAAATTGTATGATGCCACAGTGGCGTCCTTGTGGAATTTGAAATATCAAAGATGGCCGTCAGTAGATGAAAAAACATAAAAAATACAAAAATTCGATGCTGCACCATCTAAATACTTAATTTGTTGTGTCTATATATATGTTTTATACCCAATGATTCCAGTAAAACAACTGGTGGCAATGTACTGCAAATTTATACAGAGATACTCCAAGATGGCTTCCTAAATTACAAATTCTCTTAAATTCGAAGTTATACTATTTGTGTGGACATTTTAGCTAGTATTTTTATTGTTGTTTTAGTTTTTGTTATTTTGTTATAATTGTCATTGTCATATTTATAATAATATAAGTATTATGCTTTGTCTGTGTATATCTAAAAACATAATGAAAACAAGTGCTTGCATTGTCTTGTGTCTTCCTTGTATATTTAATGTAATCTGTATTTATGTTTTTGTTATGTATTGATATATGTAGATTTAATGTGGCCGCAGCTTGTTTGATGTTGGAATAAAGGAAGATGGATTCATATATAAAAGGTTGGTAAGGGGCATATTTTATTGCCAATCAGTATGCACATCAATGCATACCCATAAAATACACTGTACCCGTATATAAGGAATTGTGTACAAGAAAGTGTTGCTGTACACAAATAAACAATCAGTACAATATATACAGAGTGCATCAAACTGCTAATCTACGACATCAAAGGTGAGGGGCTACATGCCACAGGCACTGCTCATAATGAGGAGTGACACCCCCACCCAAGGCCACAGTGACCGTCAGTTGCATTAATAGAAGGCAACAACTCGCAATTAGATTAACAACTACAATTACCAACCTAAATGCATTAGGCATTTACTAACTTGTCTATGCGAAGCACAATCCGCAATTATCATTGAATAATAAAAGTACAGTTGATCACAGCATTGTATCAGCCTGCCACTCAGCCCCGGCTGAGTGGCAGGCTGACACACCTGACAATTGATATAGCTCAAAGCTTCAACAAAACATAAGAATGCACAGTGTACAGCATAGACATACAGCTTTTTGTATTAGCCTGCCACTCAGCCCCGGCTGAGCTTGGCAGACTGACACACCTGACAATTGGTATAGCGCAAAGCTTCAACAAAACATAAGAATGACACAGTGTGCAGCATAGACATACAGCTTTTTGTATTAGCCATCCACTCAGCCCCGGCTGAGCTTGACAGACTGACACACCTGACAATTGGTATAGCTCAAAGCTTCAACAAAACATAAGAATGACACAGTGTACAGCATAGACACACAGCTTTTTGTATTAGCCTGCCACTCAGCCCCGGCTGAGCTTGGCGGACTGACATGTCCCACGTTTAGTATAGCATATAAGCCTAATATTCATAAATCGTTACAACGCAAATCTTCTGCTAAGTAAGGACCAGCCTATCGCTTAGACCCGGCTAAGCTCAACAGACTGACACACGTTACAAGTGGTATAGCTCCAACCTTCAACAAAACATAAGAATGACACAGTGTACACCATAAACATACAGCAATTTGTTACGTATGCACCTGCCTGCCCCTCAGCCCCGGCTGAGCTGGACAGACTGGTACGCATAACAACTGGTATAGACAAAATATATTCAAACAAGAGAGGCATCAGCAGCAGCACCAGGGAAAAAGGGAATAAATGACTGCTGATATAAGATAGTTCATAACTGCATCATAGGGATTCGGATATATCGACGAAAGGCGGCAGATTTCCACCTGCCCATAGATTGTATCTGGACATCTGTGAATCCTCGTGTTGCTGCAGTAGTTGCTGCACCTATCCTAAATGAGTGACACTTATAAAGACTAGGGTCATAACCAGCGTGGGAAAGACAAGCAGTTAATTGAGAAGCAAAATATGCTCTGGAAATGGGGGTTCTGTCAGGGAAGACAAAGAGTGGTCCTGCTGATGAGCCACGAGTGTTTAGATAGCGACAAATGTGTGCCACAGGACAGTTCTTAGACTGTGAATTTATTTCTAGGACAATAGGCCTGCCAACTTTCTGGTGTTTAGCATGTCGGATTGTAAGTTGCAGGGATGCTTTACTATCACTATGACGACCAGGCACTATTATTACGTCACCCCGTTGTATGACATGTTCGGTCGACCCTCCAGACCGCACAGTCATTTCACCGATCCTTAAAAAATCATGGAAAGCTAAGAGGAACATTGCTGTTATACATAATTGAGTAAACTTGTCAGTGATTACAACTTTTGAAGCGCTGACAAGATGACCTAGGATATGTAACTCAATTGGCCTTCTGGAATCCATTGTGCTAGATGTCTTCTGAACACCTACTAGAAGTTTCTTAATGCAAAAATTATCTGCAGGATCTGCTAGCCCAACTATTTTATGACTAAGAAATAGCGGACACAGTGGACACAATTGTTGACGAAGCATAATTGGCTGCAAACAGGTGTGTAATAAATCCTGCAAGATTCGTTCGTGACACAGGGAAACACTTTTTGCCAGGACAGACAGATGATAAATATTTACGTAACATGTTGACACTGCGCCTATATTCTTCACGTTTTGTTGGTGCTAGTGACGCTCTGATGAGGTCCTGTTCTAAGCTAGCAGCACTTGTGGCTTCAGTGGATCGGGGATTGCTACGGGAGTGCGGTCCAGCCAAGGTGCTATCTGTCTGGCTTTTCCGATCTGCAATCGAGAAAGATGATCGGCTATGACATTTTGGTATCCCGGAACATGGCGAGATCGAAAAAGGATATTGTGCCGCAAACAGGCACTTGGAAGTGGTCTTATTGATGATGTCAACGACACCAGAATTGTTAGTCATGAAAATTATACAGTGATTAGCCAGATATTTGCCAAATAACTCTGTCGCTAGAACTAAGGGGTACAGTTCAAGAAGGGTTATATCGGCGGAAGTAAAGGGCTTGTGCCATGCACTCGCTATCCACTTCTTCCCAAAAACTACTGCAAAGCCTACATCACTGGATGCATCTGTATACAACTTAATTGTGTGAGATGACAAAAACCTCTGTTCCAGGAACATACTCTTTATGTATGTACAAGTTTACATTTTTATATTGAATAAATAAATACATATATCAATCAAAATGTGTGTGTGTGTGTTTGTGTGTGTGTGTGCGTGCGTGTGTCTGTGCGTTTGTGTTTGCGTGTGCGCGTGCGCGTGGGTGTGTGTGTTTGCAGCCGAGGATTCAAATAGAACGTCTGGTGGCAATATACAACAAAGGGATACAGAGACAATGCAACATGGCTACCACGATGACCACTAATATGGTGAAATGTAGATTTTCATCAATTTAATGTTATACCGTAATTATTACACAACAACTGGCTACACAAGTAGGAGGTCTTCCGATTATGAAAACGACTGATACCATACTGACATCATTGAGGATTTTGACATATCAAAGATGACTCCCAGTGGGTGAAAATACATATAATTAATGACATTTTCAAACATATGCAAACTAGATACTGTTTAGATATATGTTTTTGCACTACAATCACATGCATTACCATCGTCCCTGTTTGCAACATCATAGGCTCAGTATTGACAATATTCCTCCAACGGTTGTTACAGTCTGTCCGTGGCAATAACAATATATGTTACATGCTGACTGGACGTGGGGGCAACAGCAACGACTCCCTCTGGTATAATGACTGAGGAGAATTATTTCAACATTTCATCCTTCCACCAACCAAAATATGTTGGAACTGGATCATGAGGTCCCTTTGCCAAAGCTGATTTCCAAAACCATACATTATACATAATTTATATTACATTTGTAAGTGAACATGTTCGTCGTTCCCATCAAACTCCTCTGACGTTTGAGGGAGTTACTGCAACTTTGGAGTAGTGCAAGGTTCGGATGTTTGCAGCCTGCCAGAACTTTTTCACGAACTCTGGCTTTACCATTCCCCAGTTGCAGACAGCGGTGTTGTGTCCCGAGAGTTCATGAGCTGCCCGTAGCTGAGGTGCGATGTCAACATGTTATGAACGTACCATTGTCGATGGTATGTCGTGTTTGGGTCGTACCTCCTTTGAAAAGGGCACATTCAAGAAAGTAGTGAATGGAAGGATAAAATAAATCACTTTTATGCAAGTCGCCTTTTCCTTCGCAGCAACTACTACTCGTTGAAAAATTATACTGTCTGTCTCGCCGTATGTTATTTAACGGTATTTTGTTATGGTACCTTTGTGATATCTTGTGGAAAAGTAGATTGTCCCGTATTTCTGTACATGTGCTACGTTGTGGTTCCGTGGTGTCTCTCTTTCTCTGACTCATCGCAGGTAATGGTGATCAACTAATGTTTGTCTTCGGTAACGGTGAGCTACTTTCTGAGATTACAGTGCTGTAGGTAGCAACATACAGCTAGTGCTGCTTGCTAGCAGGCTTTTCAACGCGAGACGAACTTGAATAACTCTTGGTACTGTAGTTGTAGTGTCAATCAAATATGATTTCCACATCACTTGTATCTGACTGTCTGAACATATATCTCAGCACAAGATCGACGAAATCTTGTATAATGCTATGTGCTGGCCAGTGAATAATCAACCACACAGCGCATCCATCGACAAATGTCCGCACAATAAATGGACATGTCCTTGCTGACTGTTCTACCTGAACATGTTCAGTGTTGATTTGAACGATGTAATCGTCATATTTCCATGTTGTCAAACTTGAAAATCGGCCATGGTGCAAGTTTATCAACGAATACATCTTCTATAGTCATATCGCGCGAATTCAACATTCCCTAGACTAGCGTATAGATGATACAAGCACTGCCGCCTATAATTAATTAGGTGGAATTGTTAAAGTTGTAGTTCACAACGGTTTGCTGGCAGGCTGCAAACTTCTGAACAAACTTCACCCAATATGATCAATGAAGAAATGTCATAGTTCGACATCAACATGTTACGGATGTAAACATGATAAAAGCATGTGCATTTTCAGATGTGAACGTGAATTGCATATATTGTAAAACGAAATGCGACTGTCCACTTCCAAACACATCTATCGTAAACATTAGCATTCAAAAAGGACAAACATTACAGTGTTTCCGATCAAATTGTCCGCATAAACAAAATAACAATCGTATGTCATTGCAATTGAGATACACATTGACAATGAAATAAAGATGTGCACAATCTGCTCATTGTATTTTCATTGGTAGACTCTTAATCGAGACTGGGTCCACAGTGAAACAAACCTCGATATAAACGACTACATAACGCTCACTCGTCTGAATCGAACACGCCGACGCCTAAGTGTATACATTGCTGATGATGTTAACAATTTTTTTATTGGATGTACATCACTTTAAATCACACAT
>OZ023217.1:25059598-25067757 GCA_963995525.1 Escarpia spicata
GTGACAAGTTTACATGTTGATACTTATTTCTTAACATTTGAGGCGCAACAGAATATAAACGAGTGGGTTGTCAGACGTTTCTGCAATTGCAGGTTAGTTTGGTTACTGGCGTATATGGAATCACCCTCGTTCTCTCTCCACTTGGTGCAGTGGGTCTAACGCAGAGGGTCGACGGCAGATTGCATTTATACTGACATAATACTATTACTAGTTGTTGCCAGACAACCGTGTCAAGCCGTATAACCGTTACATATATAACATACATATAACTGCTAGTTTGAGCCCGGCCAGCAGGATCCTAGACGTGTTTCTTATTTACGCGCCTTTCAATGGCTTGTAGTGAGCTACCCTAAATATAAAATAAAATATAATAAATCTTGACAATTGTTCACAACTAAAGGTATTCGTCACAACTGTTAGACATTGATATATATAACTACCCGGTAGCGTTCAGAATGCGCCGCCTCAGGTCGGCCCTTACACCATGTTCGTGTTCACCCGATATGTTATGCTGAAGAACAAAACTCGTGTAGAATAAATGGTCATGTCAACAAAGATACAAGTACTGACTGATTGAACATAACTGATTCGATTGAACAGAAGCATTAAGCTGAATATCCGTAACACCCCTTAGAAAACATTCAATAGAATATTCTACAGGATTTTTGTGGATTGTTTTCTATTTAACATTTTATGCTATATAATCATATAGCATTCTTTATAATTTGTTTAATAATCAATGTGACATTCTAAATTATTCTTTGTAATTCCATAAACTACTCTATAGAATTGTATAGAAAACTGACGTGGCCACAACAATTCTATAGATATCGACATGTTTCTATAGATTTCTGTTTTACTGAAGGCAGGTTAGGTTTAGGGTTACGTTGGTGTACATTCCGTATTTCCTTTTGCACATACGTAGTGAAACAACATTTATGACTTTGTTGGTTGGTACCGCCGACAGCAGTTGACCGTTTCATATTAGAAGCAACACGACGAAGCGCGTGACACAGTCGGTCACACCGAATTTGTAGTAGAATAAAGATTCCACTTGAAATACATCATGACAGATCTAATGATGTCAAAGAAGGCTTGACAAATGGTGGTGCCGTGTTTACATGTGGTTATCGCAGATCTAATAATGTCAAAGAATGCTTGACAAATGGTGGTGCCGTGTTTACATGTGGTTATCGCAGATCTAATAATGTCAAAGAATGCTTGACAAATGGTGGTGCCGTGTTTACATGTGGTTATCGCAGATCTAATAATGTCAAAGAAGGCTTGACAAATGGTGGTGCCGTGTTTACATGTGGTTATCGCCTATTTATCACGTCAATCAATGTGTAGAGCTTACACTGTGAAAGTGACGCATACTAACTTCAGCCCACCAGCCATCGCCACTGACTTTGTTTTATAATATTACTGTAATCGTAACAACAGCGAATGTTAAACACGAATAATCACATCCTTTCTGTTCTGGACGTGTTTGGGTTGGGGAGTGGGTGTCAGCAACATTAGTATCCTTACACAGACATATGTGTCATGTGATACTGTTAATGATTATCTAATCGGACTGAAAGTAACAACTCTCGATGGATGCGATCAAGAGAGATCTGAAGACAATGGCACCGACCCTCTGCACTTGCAAACTGTTGCTGAAGATAGAGACATCTGGTGCGCCAATCATACTGCAACTGACAAACTAGGAGCCCAAGCGTGCGAGGCGTCCTGCTAGAAATCTACTAACACCATGCAGCAACGTGAAGCATTGTCTCACGAGACAGAAGCTGGTCAATGCCACCAGGTCTGACACACGTCTTATACAATAAGGGCCAAGTACACGTAACTTCGCCACAACGTGGACTGTTTACCTAAGTATAAATTGGGCAAAGGCTCAATAGTGGTTCTTGTTGAGGCGTACTCATTATAAGAGTAATTGTAGTGTTTAGAGAAACTAGGCTGGTAGCTCACAACTGTTTCAATGAGACCATTATGCTGAATGCTTCATATATCACGACTGGCAACACTATGAAAAGTGTATGCCGTGGAACGTAATTGCACAGCCTGTCATGTGGCTGAAGCGACAATCATATAAGAGTTTCTGTAATTTTGTAATCACGGTATTTTTTGTGTATGTATATTGTGTAGGCAACGAGACAATAAATGCCAAGTAATAGCATGTTTACACAGATTCACACACTGGTATTAATCAGGTTTCGGCTGTGTGATCTTACGTGTGTGATTGTGTACGAGTCTCTACGGAGAATATGACCAATCCACTTCCACTATTCCGTCGTATTGTACAGGTGTCAATAGACATTTTAATAAAACAATTGATTGGAAATATCGTAAAAATGTAAAAGTTATTATCAATTGACAATTGTCCTGTTGTGTCTATGATTAGAGTGTGCTTATTTAGTATATTACATAACATGTTCTATACTGATTTTCAATATACAAGTACAATAATTAATGTTTAACTATTCAACTGTATGCTTCAAATGCACGCATGAGTGTAATCTACGCACAAGATCGTTTAAATCAAAGATAATGGGCAGGGTGACAAAATCGTTTCGAAGGATAAGGTTTTGAAGGATATTATGAATGAATGAATAACCTTAATAGATAATATGAAATTCCATGTAGAGTAAGTTAATGTACGTAACATGCTCATTAAAGGAATACATGTCTTAAAAGGGTACTTTGATGGCTTCGATAATTGTGGATTGTAGGGTGCCGCAAAAACAGCACCGAATTTCGCCCAGTGCGCTTTGTCTAGCATGCATTTGGTATGTGAGAGAGCGAGTGAGACAAGCGAGAAAATAAAAGAACGTTCGGGTGGTCACTGGAAACTCATGGCGATCCACTCAAAATGGATTGCCGACCCAATATTAGGTCGTGTCCCAGGGGTTCGGAACCGCGACTAAAGAGATCAAACATGCGAGACACCGGACTAGAAACCTAATAATATGAAGCAGCTACGATAAACATTAATCTCGAGATAGAAGCTGGCCTGAAACACTTGCATTATACAATAGGGATGACAGGATACGTCCTCTTCATGCCCACTGATTTCAGTTAGCTTTTTTCTTTTTTCTGTCACTGATCTTGCACTGCTCTCTCCACCAACTGTCTCCAGTCCACTCTATCTTTCACTCTCGTTCTCCACTCCTTTCTCAATCCTTCTGAAAACACATGTTAAAGAGCTTACACCAAGCTTCACGTAAACGTAAAACGTGGAGGCATTAAAGCGCAACTGAAAATTAGTGCTGGCAGAACGTAAGCCCAGACAGCTCGTGTGGTTAAGGCGCAAACAGCCGGAACTAAATTCGTGCTACTTAATATAAGATGTCATATTAAACTAAATATGAAGAAACGTTGCGCTTGAGATCGATAATGTGCACAAGTTACAATTATGTTACCGACTGGTTGTCTACATATTGTTGTGAAAGTTGTTTTGAATTCAGTACTGACAATTTTTTAATGACAAAAGCGGGCAGACCGTCATCGACCTGTGTACAAGTGTTACTATTAATAAATTCTTTAAAACGTTCGTTGCAACACAACGCTTATCCCATAAATACCCTTCTCTCTCCCTCTCTCCCTCTCTCTCTCTCTCTCTCTCTCTCTCTCTCTCTCTCTCTCTCTCTCTCTCTCTCTCTCTCTCTCTCTCTCTCTCTCTCTCTCTCTCTCTCTCTCTCTCTCTCTCTCTCTCTCTCTCTCTCTCTCTCTCTCTCTCTCTCTCTCTTAGCGTGCAGATTGCGGCGCCTCAGGTCGGCCTTAACACCAAGATAGTGTTAGATTGAACTGAACATAATTGGCACTACTGTTTGCTGAAGAACACAACTCCTATAGTAAAAGGGTCATGAAGGCAACTATACTGGTTAACTAGAATGTACATATCTGATGCGATATAATTGAAACATTAACTTTAAGCTGAAAACGATCCGTAATTGCAAGTGTTCATACGTACCAAAATACCTCTCAACATTAAAAATGCACATGTCGTATTGTACTTTATTATTTACAATAAACGTTCACTAAAACATCAGCATAGTATACCAGTCCTTTATTCTATTTCACGTGTCCGTGTTCACTTACAAATGGTTGTTCACTTGGTGGCAGCACCTGACGGTCGCTATACAACAGCACAGAACAACAGTATTCTCAACGGTCACCTACTGCTGCCATCTGTTGACCATTTCATATTAGAAATAATACGACAAAGTCCAGCTTGACTACCGTAAGGCTTGCCATATATTGTTGCCTATTTATCACGTCGATCAGTGTGTATAGCAGACATTGTGATTGCGACGCAAAGTAATTTCAATCCGATCTCCATCGCAATTGACTTTGTTTTATAATGTCACTGTAATCGTAACAGCAGCTAATTTGGAACACTCACAATTGCACCCTATCTAGCCGGGACGTGTTCGGGGGAGACTGCTTTCGCAGATATAAAAGCTGGTCACTATTACTAGGCCTGAAACACAAGCACTACAAAATAAGAGACAAACACACATATGCGCCACAACGGTGGCTGTTTTAACCCAAGTCACATTCCTAATCGACATGTATTTTATGTCGATATTGGGAATAAAATATCTGCATCTGTATCTGTTTTTCTTAGTACAAATTATGCAAATAGTGATGATTGCTACAGCGTACTCGTAATTATAATTGTAGTGTTAAGAGAAAATAGGATTTTAACATACAATTGTTTTTCAAAGGATATGCTAATATGCTGAGTCTGTCTCCGTCTCCGTCTCCGTCTCCGTCTCCGACTCCCCCCCCCCCTCTCTCTCTCTCTCTCTCTCTCTCTCTCTCACACACACACACACACACACACACACACACACACACACACACACACACACACACACACACACACACACACACACACACACGCACACGCACACACACACACGCACGCGCGAACACGGAGAATATGACTCATACACTTATATTGTTTTATCCTGGCTTGTGTGTATTATAACCTCTACGCAGTAGGTCAATCTTACGTACTACACCCTCCCGTGGATCAACAAACCAACCGTTTATGGGGAATCATGGAAAAAATTTCTCAAAATACAGCATATCAAAACGACGTAAGTAAATAACTGTAAATGACATTCGCTGTGTTTTCTGACACATGTCGTTGGTTGATTAGAGACCACTGTCCCAAAGCAGCTAATGAACCTAGAACGAAGCGAGTTTACCACACCGCATCAGAGGAGATGCACTTGCAATCATCAAAGTTAGCGTATGATCGTACAGCAGAGGAATACACCTTTGTTGATTAGTTTGTCTTGCCGGCTTAACGTGGTATTTTCACACAGTAGCAAAATACTATGATAGTATATTAAGAAATTTACTGCAGAACATCGTCTTATTTATCTTGTGATTGCAGGTTTACTTGACTTCAACTCGATTGGTTTCCCAAACTGCCAAACAGTTGTAGGCAAATGAAATGGGACCTACATTGTCTCACAATAGGCCACAAGTGTTCTACTGTCATCCGGTACCTAGGCAATGTTGGCCACGTGCGTGTATCGTTCATATAGATAACATGGACCCAAGATGGCCGATGGCTGTACCGCGGGTAAGTTGATTGTGCACACTATATATATATATATATATATATATATATATATATATATATAATTCCGTGTTACCGGGTTGTTTGATTTAATAAGATTGCCATCGAAACCTACAAGCACGATATGACAAGCGAACAAGGAAGCCTTTGGCCCATCAATGATCATTTCAATTTTAGTACTTTTTTCTTGTATTACTAACTATATCTAACGTACTAGTTATTTATTGCGATCTATCCCTAAGACAATGCGTACATCTTTTATTATAAGGCAAGGGATATAGGAGAGGAAGAGCCAAAAAAAATTGGATGAGTTTTCAGATCTTGCTTTATTGTGCTTACAGAGGCAGGCACCCATGCCATTGTACGCACATTTGACATTGCCAAATGTGCCATACGGACACGAGCAGGAGCGATACGAAGAACAGGTATCGTACGAAGAAGAGCCGGTTAATGATTAAATTGCCGATAATGTGATTAACCATCTAGTTTCACATTCATGAAACTGTTAACTATTTTATTGCATCGTTAGCAGCCAGTAAATATCTTCGATTTTGTTGTCATTCGTAGTAGATAATTAAGTATTGAAACAAAGAGGTGAGCAATATTGTAAAACATATAGTACTACTGTTACTTGAGATAATGTACCGTTATAAAACATTACTAATCAATTGCTCTTACGTGTGAGACTGACACTATTTAAAGATGTTGTTAAATGCGTCACATAATAACATTCTGTGATCGTTTGGTCGAGATTCATACACATTAAGGTTAAAGGTATTGTTTTTAGTTTTCAGAAAACAAGTTATACCTTGAACACAAACATCGTGTCAAAATGCGTATTATGTAATAATTGTTATATATTGCTGCGAGTTTGTGGCACAAGTTACATACCTGAATCAATTTTCTTCAACGAGTCTGTCTATTTAATATGCAGGACGAACAGTCGAATGTAGGACTAAACCGGCAGCAGATCGACAAACTGCCAGTGTCACGTTACACAGGCCACGGCAGTAATACCACTTGTGGAATGTGCTTAAGTGATTACGAGTTTGGCGACAGACTGCGCACTCTTCCCTGTTGTCATCTATTCCACTGCGATTGCATTGACGACTGGGTAAAGGTTTGTTAATAAAATAATAATGGACTTCTTTAGCGTTAATATCCTCAGAAAATCCGGGCACAGTGGCGCAACTAAACGGATTCTGCGCAGGCATCTGTTCTGGAAAACGTATAGCTTGTGGATCATAGTCTTGGTCATCTCCCAGGACTCTGCTCTTCACAAGAGGATGCTAAAGACATTGCTCATGAACAGCCTGATCTTGGTATCTCCATTCTGCAAACACATGGCCGGCCTTTGAAATCCTTGTTCTTTTCTCTTTTTTGTATATTCCAGGTACGTGAAGTCTTCTACATCCTCAATTTCGTCTCCATTAAGCATGGTTACCTTTTTCTGTTCTGCTGTTCAAGTGCTTCGTTTTCTTGGTGCTGATCTTCAGCCCAGTCTGTCCTGGTGTGACAGCACCGCTGTGTCGTCCTCAAAACCCAGGTCTTCCAAGGGACTGGTAAGTGTTCGCATTATTCGTCCTTTTCCTTCATTGACCACACTCTTCATGATCCAGTCTACACCAAGGATGAGAGGGGAATGGGGAGATAATACATCCCAGTTTCATCCCAGTAATGAATTGGTTATTTATAATAATACAATAATAATAACAATACGTTCATTTTCTCTGGCAGCCATAGAGGCTGACAAGTACGCTGACTTCAAATGTATCGGTCAATTCGTTGTTGCAGATCACTTGTGATGAAAAGTCGCTGTACAGCCTATTCACTATGTTCACGTGTTTGTAAGGGACTGCACAGTGAAGCAGTATCCTCCACAGAGATTCGCGATGGACGCTGTCGAATGCCTTCTCCATGTCTAAAAAATTGGCATATATCTGTCTCAGCGTGAAGGTGTGGTCAGAGCAAGATCGCTCTGCTCTTGTCGGATGTGCTCCTCCAGTGTCTCTGCCAATCTCTTGTAAATGATCTTATTGAAGACCTTGCTGTTGCCGGACGTGATGTGATGCCTCTCCAGTTATTGCAATTTGACAAGTCTCCTTTCCTGTATAGTTTGACTACCAGTCATGTCTTCCACCGTGCAACTTCATTTTCCCAGATGGTTCTGAAAATCCCTGTCAGTAACCTTGGTGTCTTTGTTTCTTCTGCCTTCAGCATATCTGCTGTCACTTCGTCCCTGCTTTACCACTCGGCATCCCTTGATCGCTGCTTTCACCCCTTGCGTGATTAGTGTAACTACGCCAGGTCCTCTCTTGCCGCTGGTATTTCTGTTGCGTCACTGGGCTCTGACCTATTCAGAATGGTCCGATAATTATATTCCCAGCGTTGAATTTCATCGGCTTCACTGTATATGACGTTGTCTTCCTTACCTTTCACTGGTACATCATTGTTTCTGAACCCTCCAATGACAGTTTTTGTGTTTCTGTACAATGGTATTGTTTTTTCCAGAACAACAATACTTGTCCTTCATGCAGGCGAGGGATCAAGCAAGAAC
>OZ023217.1:25067957-25097724 GCA_963995525.1 Escarpia spicata
AGTTTAATATGACATCTTATATTAATTAGCACGAATTTAATTCCGGCAGGCATGTAAACGTTATATAAACAGCATACCTGTTATCAGTGGTACGGGAACGAAATTCATATTAGGGGAGCTAACGGAGCTTCAGCATCACTGAAAAAAATTCACCGCCGCTCCGCCGCATATCTTCACATCTTCCGTCATCTTGTGGCTGTCTCGGGGGTCCTGTTGATTTTTTTTCGCCGCTGCGCCAATGTGTCGGCTGTGAACTAATGACATCCGAACACAGGGGGGAGGGGCAGTGCTGTTGAAAATTTTATTTTTTACAACGCGCCGCTGCTGTCAATTTACCTTCTCCAGCTTCTCGTTCTCTCCGCTGTCTCGGCTGAAATTATAACATCCAAAGACGGGGAAGGGAGCATAAAACCACATGTCTGCCCTCCAATTGCACAAACCTTTCACAGTCGACAAAAATACACATTAATCGGCTCATAAAATTTACGTTTCCACCCGCCATTGACGCTCGCCACAAAAACAAACATTCACGCTCACATTTAATGGGGGGGGGGGGGGGGACAGAACCATATAACTAAATTCCGGGGGGGGGGCAGCTGCCACCTCTAGTCCCCCCCCCCTTCCCGAGCCTATGCCTGTTATGCTCGTTTGTCGGAAAACAAAAGAAAGATAGACATGGGTTGTCCCTGTAAAAACTTGAACAACCCGCCGCCGCGCAGACCGACCAAAGTTCCTTTTATGTATTTATTTTCCGCCGACCGCTGTCATAACGAAGCGGTCATGTTGCCCCGTCTGACCGCAAGAGGGCGCCTCTCGGTTGCCGGGACGGAAAAGCAGCGAGTGAAACGTCTTATTATATTAATATGTCTTTGTATGGGTGTACCAGTGATACCATAGTATGGGTGTACCAGTAATACCAAAACAATAATAAATAACAAATATTGAAAGATAATCAAACTACGTTTAATAATAATTATACGGTACCATACGATACGAAAAGTATCATTACGTAAACCTTGTCGGAAACTAAACTACAGAGACATATCAAAATGAAAGGATTAGGCAAGCTCAAAATCCGTATAACGTTGTCGACAGATGGACGAAAACGTCACGAATAAGGAGAATACTAAGCAGTGTGTTGGACCTTGACCGCACTTCCGTCTCGTGAACAGGTGCGCGATCGTCCACAATATAAAAGTAGCGTTGTTGAGTTTCATTAGCTTGCCTACATAGGATAACGCAAGGGATCGAATAACGGATTATATACGTATTATACTTCGAAATAATGTGGACAAACAAGCGACAGTAGACAGACAATGGATAGCCGGATGCCTACAACTTGCACGCGATTACTCGTAACGGAGGAGGATGTGAACGGGTCCTACTACGGGCTATATATATTAATGGGTGTTATGAAAATACCTTCTTCTGTACACAGTCAGATGTATACGTCCACATCGCACCGCCAGCCTACTGGACCGCGTGCGTGTCTGTATGTGTGTGTGTGTGTGTGTGTGTGTGTGTGTGTGTGTGTGTGTGTGTGTGTGTGTGTGTGTGTGTGTGTGTGTGTGTGTGTGTGTGTGTGTGTGTGTGTGTGTGTGTGTGTACATGCGTGCGTGCGTGTGTGCATACGTGTGTGCGTGTGTGTGCTCTTGTATGTGTGTGTGTGTGTGTGTGTGTGTGTGTGTGTGTGTGTGTGTGTGTGTGTGTGTGTGTGTGTGCGCGCGTGCGTGTGTGTGTGCGTTAGGTTTATTTAACCCAGAAAAGACGACGGCAAGAAACGTAAAACCTCGTATGCACGAGTAACGGTATCCCAAGAATATGCACTTGGGTATAATGTTGTTTTCGAAATTCGTCCGGGGGCCCGGGTTAGCATTTCACAATGTTGTATCTGAAGTCGCATGAGGTAATGTTTATAATACCATCCTCAAATATGTCGCTAGGTGAACGTTGACATTTTGAATAATTCTCAAATAATTGCACCACGTATTTAACTGCAGCATTACTGTTTAACAACGAGCATCAGACATGTAATAAACGGTGTTTTGGTACAATCTGTCCCTTCTAGAAATAGTTACGTACGTGTGGCCAACGTGACAAAAAGAAGACTAACTGTTCCAAATATAAGATATCACGTTATAACCTGTCTCAGTGATTACACAAGTAGAAACATACGGAACTATGCTGATGATTGTGATACGAACAAAGACCGACCTTTGACGAACGAAGCGACACAGAGAAGGCACAGAGCGAGCACGCAGTAGGTCGGCAGCTTCATGGTACTCGTACACAGCTCCTTGCGCAATGAACGGAACGGAAGACTGAAACGACGGTGGCGATCAGATCACGTGCTCAGGGTTAATTGGTCAATACAAAGATACCGAGAGTCACGTGGTTTGCTTGGACAATTACCTGAAAAACAACGTGCCTGCTGCAAAGCGGTCGTCATTACGGGAGATGGTCATTACCATATTACCTGGAAAAGAACCAATTTATGTGCTACTTTCGCTACGCTGAGAATAGACGACTAACCATATTTACGTGATGTTATACTTCGATTACATCTTATACAAAATTCATCATTATTGAGTAACATAACCAAACCGACTATATTGGTTATACTCTCAATAAATAATGATAAACATAATGTAGAATATCAAAAAGATAAAAGATAAAACATACACACGCACGCACGCACGCAAGGAACCCACACTCACACACACGCACACACGTACACACGCACACACGCACACACGCACACACGCACACACGCACACACGCACACACGCACACACGCACACACGCACACACACACACACACACACACACGTACTCACTTGGCATGACGACACGTGTTTGAGTGCTGCATAAGTGAGAGAGAGATCGAGGAGAATTTAATGTTGATCTCGGACTAAGAAGTAAGAAGAAAGTGGAACATAAAACAAATGAATGTGCGTGGAACCGGATTCACTGATTTTGGTCAATAATACGATTGAATTGACATTTCCAAAATTCACCTGATCGAAGCTGTGTTGAACTGAGACATCCATTTATAGTAACGGCTGTCACCTCGGACAGTAACGTGGATGACATCGACGTGAACCAGTTTAAGCTGAATACAAGAACTACTAACAGATGAAATCGTCTTGAATAAAATGAAAGTGCTATATACCCGAAAAACCAAAGTGACGGGATGGATTATTTAAAATCAAAAATTGACGAACTCACCAAAGCTTTACAAACAAAAGATGAGCGAATATCGGTCCTAGAAACCATAGTCACAACTCTCGAAACCCAGCTAGATGGATAGGAGCAATACTCCCGCATGTAAACTCTCCGCTTCCTGGGTATCGAGGAAACCGTCAGTGACAACCAACTAGAAGGCACAGTTATCGACATTGTCAACACTACGATGTGTATTTCCCCACCGCTCCTGGTTAGCGATATCGTTCGTTGTCATGGAAACGGAGTAAAGCACCTGTCGACAGAAACACATCGCCCACGCCCTGTGATGGTGAAATTCAAAAACGAACGTCGCACAGACGAAGTGTACTGACGGCGAAGTAAATTGAAGACTAGCACCAAATAAGGTAAGATCTTCGTCAACGAAGATCTGACGGCCCGGCGTGCTCGGCTCGCCCGCGAAGCACGCAATCAAAGAAAACTGAGCACCATCCTCGACACTTGGACATTCAACGGAAAAATCATGATCAAGGATCGACAAAGCAAGATATCTGCTGTATCAACGAAGTCGGATATTCCGTCTAAGTAGAAGTGGTTGCTAGCTGCTAGTATACATGAAACGTATATAACTGTCAGGTCATTATTTATACATGACTGCTTATATTGGTTTTCTTTCTTCTATTCTATAATAGTATTGTTCTTTTATTAGTTGAACCTAGTCCAATTATAATTATTGAACGTTACTTTTTCTGTATAAGAGAGTTCCTCGATGTATTCTCGTCTATGCCACACATTACAACCTTTCTACTGCTGTTAATATAGCTCCTTGCGCAATGAACGGAACGCGAAGTCTTACTGAAACGACGGTGGCGATCAGATCACGTGCTCAGGATTAATTGGTCAATACAAAGATACCGAGAGTCACGTGGTTTGCTTGGACAATTACCTGAAAAACAACGTGCCTGCTGCAAAGCGGTCGTCATTACGGGAGATGGTCATTACCATATTACCTGGAAAAGAACCAATTTATGTGCTACTTTCGCTACGCTGAGAATAGACGACTAAACATATTTACGTGATGTTATACTTCGATTACATCTTATACAAAATTCATCATTATTGAGTAACCTAACCAAACCGACTTAACTTGTATTGGTTATACTCTCAATAAATAATGATAAACATAATGTAGAATATAAAAAAGATAAAACATACACACGCACGCACGCACGCACGCACCCACACTCACACACACGCACACACGTACACACGCACACACGCACACACGCACACACGCACACACGCACACACGCACACACGCACACACACACACACACACACAAACACACACACACGTACTCACTTGGCATGACGACACGTGTTTGAGTGCTGCATAAGTGAGAGAGAGATCGAGGAGAATTTAATGTTGATCTCGGACTAGGAAGTAAGAAGAAAGTGGAACATAAAACAAATGAATGTGCGTGGAACCGGATTCACTGATTTTGGTCAATAATACGATTGAATTGACATTTCCAAAGTTCACCTGATCGAAGCTGTGTTGAACTGAGACATCCATTTATAGTAACGGCTGTCACCTCGGACAGTAACGTGGATGACATCGACGTGAACCAGTTTAAGCTGAATACAAGAACTACTAACAGATGAAATCGTCTTGAATAAAATGACAGTGCTATATACCCGAAAAACCAAAGTGACGGGATGGATTACTTAAAATCAAAAATTGACGAACTCACCAAAGCTTTACAAACAAAAGATGAGCGAATATCGGTCCTAGAAACCATAGTCACAACTCTCGAAACCCAGCTAGATGGATAGGAGCAATACTCCCGCATGTAAACTCTCCGCTTCCTGGGTATCGAGGAAACCGTCAGTGACAACCAACTAGAAGGCACAGTTATCGACATTGTCAACACTACGATGTGTATTTCCCCACCGCTCCTGGTTAGCGATATCGTTCGTTGTCATGGAAACGGAGTAAAGCACCTGTCGACAGAAACACATCGCCCACGCCCTGTGATGGTGAAATTCAAAAACGAACGTCGCACAGACGAAGTGTACTGACGGCGAAGTAAATTCAAGACTAGCACCAAATAAGGTAAGATCTTCGTCAACGAAGATCTGACGGCCCGGCGTGCTCGGCTCGCCCGCGAAGCACGCAATCAAAGAAAACTGAGCACCATCCTCGACACTTGGACGTTCAACGGAAAAATCATGATCAAGGATCGACAAAGCAAGATATCTGCTGTATCAACGAAGTCGGATATTCCGTCTAAGTAGAAGTGGTTGCTAGCTGCTAGTATACATGAAACGTATATAACTGTCAGGTCATTATTTATACATGACTGCTTATATTGGTTTTCTTTCTTCTATTCTATAATAGTATTGTTCTTTTATTAGTTGAACCTAGTCCAATTATAATTATTGAACGTTACTTTTACTGTATAAGAGAGTTCCTCGATGTATTCTCGTCTATGCCACACATTACAACCTTTCTACTGCTGTTAATATAATTTGTTTTATTGATTCTGTCTCTCTCTCTCTATGTCTCTCTGTCTCTCTGTCTTTCTGCCCCTCTGTCTCTCTGCCCCCTCTGTCTCTCTGCCCCTCTGTCTGTCTGTCTGTCTGTCTCTGTCTGTCTGTCTGTCTGTCTATCTGTCTGTCTGTCTGTCTGTCTGTCTGTCTGTCTGTCTCTCTCTCTCTCTCTCTCTCTCTCTCTCTCTCTCTCTCTCTCTCTCTCTCTCTCTCTCTCTCTCTCTCTCTCTCTCTCTCTCTCTCTCTCTCTCTCTCTCTCTCTCTCTCTCTCTCTCTCTCTCTCTCTCTCTCTCTCTCTCTCGCTCTCTCTTTCTCTCTCGTATCCGTAGATATCCACCACTGTGAATATAGCCAGATACACATTCTCAGAGCAGAGTGAACTGGAGCAACGTAGAGTGAACGAACTTACCGAAGGTCAAAACAGCAGCAGAGGATTCAGGTTCTCTCGATTAATGGTCCAATGGTTTAGCACTGTACCATCGTGCACCAAAATAAGATAAATGAACACTGTTAGTGTTATAAAATGCTGTCTTTTTGTATGATATCGTATTCAGTTGATGTCCGGAGTGTGACATAATGACGCACCAGGCGATACTGCGTCTACTCAAGGGTTGCTTCCAGTGCCTCGATAGATCGTTCTTCTGCCGCAGGGTTAGAGCACTCAGTCATCAGCCGTGTACATTTCCAGGTAAACACCTTGTCATATGCCACGTAGATTTTCAGGTAAGATGAACGTAAGTTATTAGCGTAGAGCAGCAGCTTGCGCTGCATACAAGCGAAATGCCTCAATACTTCGACAATGCCATCAAAGACGCCAGTACACATACTGGCACTGTAAGGGAAATCCTGTTTTCGAGCCTACTGTTAGATCGGGGGTGGGTGTTCTGCCTAAACGTTCTACTGTATGTGATTACGACGAAATAAACTGCTGATTTCATCATGTGGTCGGACATTGCGTACAAGGGACCTTTTGAAAAAAGTGTACACATAGTGGCCTTTTGAAGAACTGTAGACAATCAATTACTTGTGCGAAAGCAATTTATTATTAATCATGTTGGATCCGTTTCAGCTGTGACGAAATTACAACCACGTGGTTCAGGTGGCAATGACATAACTTAAATTTCACATCTACACTTTACAGACGTGTTCATCAAAATGCACACCGTGTGCATCAATATATTCTGAATTCAATGCAACTGGACATGAAGACACTTGGAAGTGTGATATAGGCGCGGTAACGAAATCCACATTGGGGGGCTACCGGAGCTTCAGTACCACTGAAACATTTTTGCCGTCGCATATCTTCACATCTTCCTTCACCCTGTGGCTGTCTCGATTGGCTCGACTGTGACACCGGAAGACGGGGAGGGGGAGGGGTGCTGTTGTAAATTTGTCGCCGCTCTGTGAACCCATGACATCCGAACACGGGAGGACAGTGCTGTTAAACATTATTTTTTACGTCGCGTCTCTGCTGTCAATTTACCTTCTCCAGCTTCTCTCCGCTGTCTCGGCTGAAATGATGCGATCCAATTGCACAAATCGACAAAAATACACATTAATCGTCTTATAAAATTTTGATTTCCACCCGCCATTGACGCTCGTCACAAAAACAAACATTCACGCTAACAATTAATGGGGGGCAGAACCATATGTTTGCTCTCCCCCGGAGAAATTCCAGGGGGAAGCTGCCCCTTGCCCCCTGTTTCCGCGCCTATGAGGTGTGATGAGATTCCATGTAAAAGCTTAGTTACTACAACATGAGCGACGCGAAAGTATTATTTGGTGATACCATAACACCGTGGTTACGACGCAAGGAAGTGAATAGGTATATTGAATGCTAATTTGCCTTTGCATAACGGGAATAATACACGGTTTGTTGATATCACATAATATTATTAGCCCGGTAACAGTCGAGAGTGCCTCAGCCTCCGGCATGTGTGCTGTTTTACGTAAAGACTTATAATAATAAGATAACATCTATTACGCCTAAATCCTAAATAAAATAAAACGAGATCTTGTAACTACTCTTGCTAGACAATTTTGGACACGCTGAAGTTATGTGATATCCTTGCTAGCGATATTATAAAGGAGGGAATTGCAATAGTCAAGTCTGCTGCTAACAAGCGCTGTTGCAATAGTCTTAGCAACAGAAAATGACATATACCGGCGAATACGGCGAAGATCACGAATATGATAAAAACAGCAGCGACATGTTTGAGATATATGTTGTCGGAAATTGACGTTAATATCAAAGATCACTCCTAGATTCCGCACCGAGGTTGCTGGCATGATATACTGATTCAAAATACGCGTAGGGAAAAAACCATCCAGTTTACAACGCTGCATTGGAGTACCAGTAATGATCAATTCAGTTTTATTTGAATTTAATTTCAACTTGCTGTCACTAAGTTGGTTAAGGGAGCGATTTGTATCTGGGGTAACCAATAAAATGTAGATCTGAGTATCATCAGCAAAATATGATGATCCAAGTGATGTCTTTGTATAACAGAGCTTAGTGGCGTAGTGTAAAGAGTAAAAAGCAAAAGCCCAAGAACAGAACCCTGGGGAACACCAAATAAAGCCGGCAGTGCAGCTGAAAAGCAGTTCCCAATCTTTATAGTTTGGTATCTGCTTAGAATAGCGCGACGTATCTAATGGCGAGCGCGATTTGCGCCATACACGCTCTAAATAACGACGACGCCTTTTAGATAGTATAATTTCAGAAGTCATCCATGGAGCCGGTGGCCTTTCTGACACACATTTGGATTTTATAGGTGCATGTTTGTTAAGTAATGCATTGAGTACTTGACAGTACTGTTTATATAAGTCAGATAGATATTTTTGGGGGATACGTGATAAGGTCGGATATAAGGATATCAGCCATTAAAGCTGTAATGTCAATCCTGTGGATGGCTCTGTAAGATACATTGTGTTTCGACTCTAATGGGGTTATAGAAACGTTAACATTAGCAATGACAGTATGGTGGTCTGATAACCCATCTGAAACAGTAGGTATTTGGATATTATTACAAGTTGAACAGGTCACTGTATTCACCGAACGTCGATGTGTTTTCTAGTTGTAGGGAGTGCATTATCGCAGCACCATCAAATACTTTGGCATCAAAATGAGAGGGTGCCTCTTCCTGGACATTTGGTTCAATGCAATGCAACAGCTCATATTTGGGGGCTTGTTACTCGAAGTTTCCTATGCAGGGACAATGCTGGCGGCCACGGGTGGTTTTCATGTGCGAAAAACTCCTCCAGTTTGTTGTTACGGACCTGTGCAGCAATGAACAGCTGGCTGAAGATATTGCAGTCACTCTTCAGTTGTTGGAATTATTGTTTTGCCTGCGAGTTCGTCGTAGTGGAGTGAGGACGCTTGAATAAGGGCTGTTGGTTTCTCTTGATGGCCTTGTGGATGGAGGTTTTCCTTTCAACAAGCACATCCTTGACGTATTTGGAATATTGCTCTTTCACCAAACGTTCCTTTGAGTGCTTTGCTTGCACTACCATTGCGTTCGTGCAATCATGGGTGTCCAGGGTCATTAATTTGTCGTGAATCGTGTTTTTTGATATTCAATAATCGTAAATATTACACTAAAACAACATTTATAACACTCAAACACTAAAGCTAAAGTTTTAGTTGCCGAGTCATTCTGAAACCAATGTTTGTATGGCTGCCATCTTTTAATCCAATATGGTCGACACTTGAAGGTATTCTCATAACAGAAATGGATTTCTAGACCCTACAAATGTTGGATTATGCACCATAAGCAAGTTTCTGGGTTGCATATAAGTTTGAAAAGACAAATTCCTGATAAACACATATTTTTTTTCTTTGACCTTTACTTGACCTTGACCTTGGCCTTCAAAACCGGGCAGCCCCTTCTCAAAAGTTATGTATAGTCATAAGGTATGTGTGCAAACTATTTTTTTGGGGGGCCTCTGTGGAAATTGCCCTGATAAAAAGAAGGCGACCTATATGTATTTGTTAATTTGGCGGCCATTTTGAATTTATGCAAATTATTAAATCATCCTGTGGAAAGGAGTGTTTTCAAAATATAAAGCAGTGTTTCAAAAATATTATTTACATGTTGAAATATTGGACATTAGTAGTTACTAATCTTTGACCTTTACCTTTAAAATCGGGCAGCCCCCTCTAAAAAGATTTGTATGGTCTTAAGGTACATATGTGCCAAATGTGGTGCATTGTTCCAGCGTGTCACGATTTTACTAACATTTTGACTTAAGCGACTCAACTACAATCAGGGCAGTCCGTTCTGCTTTAAATGCACTCACCAAAAATCGATATAGTTTAACTTCACATGTTAGAGGATCCACACTCTTACACAATCTTCTAAAACATACGTAACAACAGTGGAGGTTTACGGAGTAAATGACCACAACAACAAGGTGAAGGACTAGGGGTAAACGAACGGTTTCAAGGACTAATGCCCCTTATAGATTTTATCACAAAAACGTCGTGATTCTAACGTACCATATTACCTGTATTATAATTCTGTTATATTTAAACATTGCAAATTGTCATTTTCACAAAATAATATTTCCGCCGAGTTGTCATCTACGCAATGGCATGCACGTGCCACGCACGCACGCACTCACATACACAAACACGCACGCACGCACACACACACCCACCCCCACCCCTCCCCACACACACATACACACACACAAACTGATAAGTTGACGGTGTGCCCAGCTCCAGTTCTACTGATCGACGCTCCTCATTCGGCCAGTGAGCTGAGAGAGAAACGTCGGCTGTATGAGCGGGGAGGAGTTTCCAAGCAACACCGACGATTGTTGACAGACCGCAGCTTCGGTGACAGCCATGGTTTCATCTCTCTGCTGAGGAAGACAACAAGAAGCCACATTAAGGAGTAAAGGAGGCTTCGACTCGCTGGTGATTGAAGCGGGTGTTAATTAATATCACTGTTGTTCCGATATGGCTATTCTTATTCTCATAGTAGACACCGTCTTGGGTTGTCATTAAGGCTGACGCGTTCTTTGAAAGTTGATTATTTCTTAGTTGACGCTCCGGTTGCGAGATAATGACCATGTTACCGTAACGCAATTTGAGTTTGCCTTCAACGCTTTCGTCTACGGTTGTTTCCAACAAAAGGTCACCTCCATACGTGACAATATAAATTGTGACACAACTAACAGTATTTGCAGTCGAGCAACTGATGACAACAAGTCGAGCAACTGATGACAACAAGTCGACAATATTCGCAGTTATTACATTACATGCAATTTGTTGCAAAAGTGAAGCATGAATAGGTAGGTACCGGAAATTCAGTGTGTGTGTGTGTGTGTGTGTGTGTGTGTGTGTGTGTGCGTGCGTGCGTGTGTGTGCGTGCGCGCGCGCGCGCGCGTGTGTGTGTATGTATGTATGTGTAGGTGCCGTCAGCCATCCGTGACGTTGACGAAGTTGGTGGTCGACAACGCCCGTGAGTTACATAACTTGGCAGGCTGTAATTGTGCGACGATGTGCTTCATTCGGGCTCTTTGGCCTGGCTCCAGGTGTGTCACTCCCCGATTGCCGGATGCGACATATTCCTTAATAAGAAGTTTAGGACTGTCTGCGACACGTCCAACCTTGCGTGGCAAACGAGGGGGCACGCGCAAACAGCGCGCAATCCCAACGCGGATTACTGACCATTTGGAGTATGCTACACGAGCTGCAAATGTTGCCAGAGCAAATAATGCAGCCCATCTGGTAAATGTACACTGCATTAAACATCATGCATGTGACGTTCCACTGACGATGTGTTGTCTCAACGTTCGGTCAGTTCGAAATAAAGCTTTGTCGCTGGCAGACCTGGTAATTTCCAGGGACATCGACGTATTAGCGTTGACAGAAACCTGGCTTGGAACAGACATTGACAATCAGGTGATAAAAGAACTTGTGCCATCTGGCTACACATTTCAACATAACTCTCGCTACAAGTTCGATGCCGCGTCAAAACCTGCCCAGAAGCGCGGTGGTGGAGTGGGCTTAATGTATAAGTCCGGCATGAAAGTTGAGAATGTGCCATCAAGTCATAATAGGCCTAAATTTACCAATTTTGAACATGCCGACTATTACATTACGACACGTGGCGCCAAGTTCAGATTGGGTGTTATATACCGCCCGCCACCGTCTAAACGAAACGGCTTCACAACGTCTGTTTTCTTCGAGCAGTGGTCGGCATACTTGGACACCGTGATGCTGGACCCGCATGACATCGTTATTACCGGCGATCTGAACTTCCATCATGACATTATATCAAATCCTGACGCACGGCATTTTTCTGAGACGCTCGCTGACCGTGGCATGAACCAAATAATTACAAATGCCACGCACAATAAAGGTCACCTCCTGGATGTAGTTATCGTTCGAAACAACAGTGCAATAGTTACTACACGACCGAGTGTGTATGACCCGTGCTTATGTGACACACATGGAAATCCATCCGGTGATCACATGGCCATAATGTTCTGTGTAAATGCCACAAAGCCTGCTCGAATGCGTAAAGAGATAGTTTTTCGACGATTGCGTCATATATGTCTTCCTGATTTCAAACGTGACATTACCTCTTTGCTACATGACATAAACAGTGAGGCATCCGTTAGTGACATGGTTGCCACATACAACAATGGCTTACGTCGGCTTGTTGACAAACATGCCCCACTGCGGAAGACGACCATAACATTGCGACCGGACTGTCCGTGGTACACTGACGAGCTTCGTGACGAGAAACAGCGTCGACGGCGAGCTGAGCGCAAATGGCTGCAAACTCGTCTTGAGGTACATCGACAGGCGTATCGCGCTCAATGTGTGGTCTTCAACAACATGCTGGTTACCACAAAGAAAAACTACTACACAGCTAAGATCGCCAACTGCAAAAATTACCAAAAACAACTATTTGGTATCACAAGAAACCTCATGGGCAATAGTGGCATAACGACAATGCCATCGTATGTGTGTCCGATGGACATGGCGCAACGCTTTGGTGATCACTTTATTGAGAAAGTTTCTAACATCAGAAAATACATCGTCGACTACGGTGAGGATCGTTCGGACATTACGTTGGCTGCTATAAGCAACGACGCGGCATTCAGTGGTGTCCCACTAGTCTGCTTTGAGACAGTCACTGAATCGGACGTTGAACGATTAGTTGCATCCGTTCCAGTTAAGTCGTGTGAATTAGATCCAGTACCGACGTGGCTGCTAAAACAATGTTCGCATGAGTTAGTTCCACTAATCACCGCAACGATAAATGCGTCTCTCACTTCAACAAATGTACCTGCTGACTTCAAGCATGCAATCGTTAAACCACTCCTGAAAAAACCTGGATAAAGACATTTTGAGCAACTACCGGCCAGTGTCGAACTTGCCATTTGTGTCGAAATTGGTTGAGAAAGTCGTTGCAAAACAAATTAGCACGCACGTTGATGAACATGCTCTGCACGACCCTTTTCAGTCTGCATACCGTCGTGGCCACTCCACAGAAACAGCTCTTCTCCGTGTCAAGAATGACATTGCCGCGACACTGGATAGGAAATGTACAACAATTCTCGTGATGCTTGATTTGTCGTCCGCGTTTGATACAGTCGATCATGAGTTGTTGATGACTCGACTTGAACACTCATTCGGTATCACCGATAAGGCGCTTGCGTGGCTGAAATCATATATTAGGGAACGGTATCAGAAAGTGGCAGTGGGAAGTGCCGAGTCGGTTGAGTCAATCTTGGCGTGTGGCGTCCCCCAAGGGTCGGTGTTGGGCCCTACTTTGTATTGCATGTACACCAAACCTATCGGAGATATTGTTGCTAAACACGGCATGGGGCATCATTGTTATGCTGATGACATTCAAATCTACCTCACGGTTGAACGAGATGAATCAATTGTGGCGGCACTGGCTAAGGTGGAATTGTGTGTTGCGGAAGTGGCTGCATGGTTGACTAGAAACAAGTAAAAACTAAACACAGAGAAATCCGAGGCGATCGTTTTTTCTCCAGCGAAGAAACGCGGCAGTCTGCCTGCCAATGTATACATCACAGTAGCCGGTCATCGAATTCAACCATCATCGTGCGTGCGCAGTTTGGGTGTGCTATTTGATAGCAACCTGAAAATGGAACAGCAGATTGCCAACACTGTGAAAAGCTGCTACTATCATATTAGAAACATTGGGCGAATTCGGCCACATCTGACGGAAGAATCATGCAAGACACTTGTTCACGCACTAGTGACATCCCGTTTAGATTATGGGAATGCACTTCTTTATGGTCTCCCACACACGGTGAAGCAACGTCTACAAAGGGTGCAGAACTGTGCCGCTCGCCTAATTACTCGCACGAGGAAATACGAACACATCACGCCCGTGTTGCAGCGTTTACACTGGCTACCCGTTCATTTGAGACCAACCTACAAAGTGCTGGTGTTTACGTATTGTGCCTTGAATGGTCTTGCGCCGGACTACATAAGTGAGTTAATTGGCTACCGTCCCATCAACAGAACTCTACGATCTACCTCACAGCCTCGCCTTTTATTCGTACCGGCCTCACAAACTGTTACTCATGGTGATCACCGTTTCGCGGTTTGCTCGGCGATTATATGGAACAATTTGCCTCCTACGCTCAGGACAGCAACATCATTACAAGTGTTTAAAATACTTTTGAAGACTCACCTATTTAAACAAGCGTTTTTATAATTCACCGACTAGGACATTTTATGTACTTTCTATTGATAAATGTATTTTTTTTTAAATTAGTTTCTTAACATATTTATGTTTATTCTTCTTGTATAAATGAATGTATTTCTAGTAGTTTTTATAAATGTCTTAATTTATGTAAACGCTTTTTTAATGATCTCTCTTTTTTAGTAACTATATTTAAGTTAATGTTATATTTTTTACATATTTATTTCTTAATTAGCATTTCTTTTTATGTAATATACTATTATATACGTGTGCATGTATGTAAAGCGCCCGAGGGCAATTTTAATTGATTGGGCGCTATACAAGTACTTTTATTTATTTATTTATTTATAGGTATGTAGGTAGGTAGGTATGTAGGTATATACGTGCATGTATGTGTGATTGTGCGTGTGCGTGCTTATTTAGGCGTGCGCATGTGTGTGTGTGTGTCACTGTGAATGTTTGTATGTGTGTGTGTGTGTGTGTGTGTGTGTGTGTGTGTGTGTGTGTGTGTGTGTGTGTGTGTGTGTGAGTGCGAACGTGCGTGTATGTATGTATGTACGCACGTACTTACACACGCACGCACGCACGCACGCACGCACGCACGCACACGCGTGTATGTGTTAGATGGTGGGTCTTCCGCTAACTCTCGCGCAGCCAACCAATGATACAATCCTGGCTATGGGCTTCTCCAATTTCATGATATTTGTGCTTCATCAGAGATGGTGCTCCCAAGATAAGATCGAATATGAACGTTATCAAGTGGTTGTGATCTTGCATAATATTATATTGAATTCGTGTGTATAAACACCATGACGAGTTCGAACAATCTCTGAAAGCTTAGACAAATAAGACAATAATTGGTGCGAGTACACATTCTTACTAGATGCAGTTGAAAATTCCCTGAAATGCTACCTTCAGAAGCGAACTTGAGTCGTCATCCACGAATGCAGTAGCTCGAAAATGTCTACATAATATTCCCGGGCAGCTATATATCCTTAACCACTATCCATATTGCAAGTCGCCCCACCGTATCCAACCACTTAAGTATAGTCAATGAAGACCATGTGTTGAGAACAACTGTCTTCAATACGTTTCTCGTGACATGAAAGATTTGGAAAAAACACAGATAGAAAAAGATCATGACACATTTGTAAAACATGCAGGAGATAAAAATATATGTACATCTAGAACAAATGGTTCACTGGACAAAAATAAGACTGAAAAACCAAAAAAAAGGAAATCATGACGAGGATGAAATATGGGTAGAGCTGTTTAGGAAAGTTCCACGAAATATTTAAGGATATCAAATTTCCACTGCATTTTACTAATATAACATACGATTGCGACACATGGCTAATGACGAAACAGTTGACACATTAATTCATATATCAACCCAAAGTGCAATAGAAAAAATGCTGAACATCAAACTAAACAAATAAATCCCCTATGACGTCACCACAAGATGAACGAAAGTACGATATATAAAACGATGTAATGAGAAGAAATTAGAGATGGGCGTGTCACTTAGCCAGAATATAAAACAGCCGGTAGTTCATTACAAAAACAGAATGGAAACTCAGAAAGTGGAAAACGTCTAGAGGCAGAGTTGACGTTGCCAGGGAAATCTTTTTTTTACAAGAACAGCCAAAGACAGATGGAAAGGTCTAGCGAAGGGTAAAATCCTGCAATGGATGGACAACGCTTAGGTGAAAGGTGAAATATGTGAAATATCGTATACACGGTCCTTCTATCAGATAAAAACCCTCTGAGATCCAGAGATGAGGTTTGCCACATAGGCTGATTGAGGATTACTCTTTCGAGTAGTCTCAGCTGCTGAGTAGAGTGAAATAAAGCCTACTTCTATAATTCCCATACTCTGATCGATCCCCTGTCTTATACGGGGTTGTCAATTTAGCATATTTCCATTCGTGTGGGACGCGAGCAGCTTTCCAGGCTGACACTGTCAATTTGTGCAATAATCTCCGTGGGGATCTGCCTCCATATTTCAGAATTTCTCCGGAGATACCATCTTTACGAGGCACGATTCTGTCACTGAGTGGGTCAATGTGTTTTCAGTGCATTTGACGTGGGTACAAAGGTATTATCAATATTATGGTGACTGGAGGCTTTTGTGTTACTTCCAACAATCTGTTGGTGATATGAGACTGGATCCATCAGCTAGGACAGGCCAAGAGGAATGGGAGTCTCATACACAGTAGTGAGTGATCGGAAGAGTAGGGCTGTTCCCAGTGTCTACCGACCCTAACATAATAAGGCACTTTGGCTAACGAGGTTAGATCACACCATAATGGTTGCTATTTGTCCATAGCTGGGATGCGTTGGTGCAGCGCCAGAGCTTGTCCACGCGCTGATAGGTCAGACGCTCTGCCCCATATTGCTTGTTGTTTGTCGATGCTAGCCAGAGTTAAAAACTGAAAGCACATCTTATCAACATACAGTGCGATGCCACCAGCAGTTAACTAGAATCACCTGTACATGTATGAGTAATCTTACCGTAGGAAACGGGCGTAAGGATGTGACCAATCAATTGTCGCCGTATTATGTTCGGTACTAACCATAAAATCGGAAAGAACCCATAACCTACGGACATTTCGAAACCATTAAGGCGTAACTTTTCTTTCGAAGGGTTGTAGATTAATCCTTGAACATTTTTCGCATGAGATGCAAACCGTCTAGGAAGTAAATGTTAACACACCCCACTCCGCACACACAGATTATCGCCCGAGCTGGAATCCGTTTAGGAGGATAACTTTAGCATATCCACAAACATGTATGCGTGCATGCGTACATTCGTATACACATACATACACACGTGCATACATACATACATACATACATACATACATACATATATATATATATATACATACATACATACATACATACATATATATATATACATACATACATACATACGAACATACGTACATTAATATGCGATATGTTTGCACGTGACACTTCCCGTAGATGACAGCGGTCAGTCTTGGGGTTCGCGTTCAAAGAGTTCAAATTGACAGAAGCTTCAAGCTGTTATCCGCGCTCGCCCTCCAAGGGACTGTCACTGAGCCACTATTGGGTAGTGTTATGAATGGCAAGCACACGCTGCACACCCTATACATCTGCTGCCTGCTGATAATCAGCACACAACTGTAATCGGCCGTAGCTAATGAATGACCTGACTCGGAATGATAACTGTCCCTGTGGGAACGGAGACATTGACACGCAGATGTCACGCTCAAAGCTTTTGTCCATTACGCCTGCAAGTGTCAACTAAATGCCTCTTGTGCCGTCTATTGCGTCATGGCGTTATTGATTCGTGCCACTCCACAAACGGGTGACATTGACAGGTCATGATAATAGTAATTCGTGCACACTCTACCAACGGGTGACAATGACAGATCGTGAAGTGACTTTTAATTAGTCAGTAGAATTGATCACACCAAGATGCAATGTACCGAAAACACATAATTGTGATACATGATGTATACCATACACAGCAACGTGTTTGTATGTATGTTGATACATGATGTATACCATACACAGCAACGTGTTTGTATGTATGTTGATACATGCTGTATACCATACACAGCAACGTGTTTGTATGTATGTTGATACATGCTGTATACCATACACAGCAACGTGTTTGTATGTATGTTGATACATGATGTATACCATACACAGCAACGTGTTTGTATGTATGTTGATACATGCTGTATACCATACACAGCAACGTGTTTGTATGTATGTTGATACATGCTGTATACCATACACAGCAACGTGTTTGTATGTATGTTGTCACAGAAGCATCACGGTTACATCTATGCTCCTATAACAAAATTACTACAAAAAACGGTAACTAAACGTCGCTTATGCCGAAGTGCCGCAACGTATGACCTTCACAATGTATGCAGCTGCCGCTCATACAATATCTTCAGCAATTGTAGCCAAGAATCAAGGCTGAATAAGCTGTCAAAATCAAAGGCAAAGAAATTATTGGGAACATTGTTTTCTCCAAAGTCAAAAACCTAACGCACTGCATTAATACACCCGAGCATCGCCGGCAACCCCATAGTTCAGTATACAACATATACGAGATAACACATCGACATCCTCTGCGACATGACTGTATACATGCAACTTTCAATTTCCGGGAGTCTTTTTGATTTTGGTGTGTCTCCCGGTCTCCCGGAATACAGACAAATCTCCTGGACTTTCGTTTCACGGGAGACGTGCTGAACCAATGAAATTCCGGCAAGAAATCCCCAGCAGCACACCCCCTTCTTCCGATGTTAAGATTCGAGAGACAGCGCGACACGTGTGTGGGTGTGTGGGTGTGTGGGTGTGTGGGTGTGTGGGTGTGTGGGTGTGTGGGTGTGTGGGTGTGTGGGTGTGTGGGTGTGTGGGTGTGTGGGTGTGTGGGTGTGTGGGTGTGTGGGTGTGTGGGTGTGTGGGTGTGTGGGTGTGTGGGTGGGTGTGTGGGTGTGTGGGTGTGTGGGTGTGAGGGTGTGTGGGTGTGTGGGTGTGTGGGTGTGTGGGTGTCATACAAATAACGAACCAACGAGTTTATACTGACCTCGACGGAGCAGCAGTCGACACAGAAGCAGACAACGCCGCAGAGAAGGAGGGTGGTGAGGAACGCGAAACAGCAGATGACAAGTACGCACACGAAGACGAAGTAGAGCAGCGATACGTACTTGACCGACTGACACGACGCCACACGGACACTCGTCCAACTACCGTTCGCCCTGTGATCAGCGGAGGAACTAACAGTTTGACGTAAGAGGACATTCAACGATGTAACAAAGGCCTATCGCCATAACTGATGGAACTCTATTAAGCGTTATTCTTGAAAACATTAATGATTATGTACGAATGTGCGTAGCTAAGGCGATTTAACAATCACGAACGAATTATTCAATCCGCAGGCCTCCGATAAATCATCGTTTCAACTGTTTCATCCGCTCGTTAGCCACCACTCTGGTCTCTTTGATATTCAAAAATAGACCAGCAATTTCGTTTTTCACTTTCTTTAGCAGTAGATGCTTCATATTCTCTTTGCTTTCTTCAGTCAACATGGTGTGAAGATTGTTGATGTGTGTGTGTGTGTGTGTGTGTGTGTGTGTGTGTGTGTGTGTGTGTGTGTGTGTGTGTGTGTGTGTGTGTGTGTGTGTGTGTGTGTGTGTGTGTGTGTGTGTGTGTGTGTGTGTGTGTGTGTACACATGTATATATATATATATACATATATATATTTATATATATATATATATATATATATATATATATATATATATAAACACCATCGCCACGCAGGAAACGATATTTACTACAACTACTTAACGTTTTTAATAATCTTAATTACAGACGTATTTCAGGATTGTAACGCGCCTGTGAATGGCCATAATTGCCAGATTTATGGTACAAAGAAATGCCGTAAAATTATTATATTATTATTACATACCACGTGCATTTGCACACTTCGCTATCTTGGACGCAGTTTCCGAAGACTCGGCCAGTGACGCCGTAACTACGATGGTTGAGGCAGCCGAGAAGCGCGAACACGAGGTAGCATGTCACAAAGCAGACGACGGAACACGTCATCCAGCACATAGTCTGCGGCGAGAGACGGCGTCGTCGTCACTCAACATAACAAAACTAACAAAACATAATATATATTTCAGTGTAACTAAGTTATAAGTACGCATATAATTGTCCCAGGAGGAACAGTTATTTGAAAAGATTAACAAAATTTGTTGTTAATTTCAGTGTACATACATTACATGCAACGTGGTTACGTTGGCGGCGGGGTGGCGGGGTGGCGGGGTGGCGGGGTGGCGGGGCGGCGGGGCGGCGGGGTGGGACGTAAGGGGTGGATTTGAGGGGTGGTACGTGAGGGTGGGACGTGATGGGTGGGACTTGAGGGGTGGGACGTGATGGGTGGGACGTGATGGGTGGGACGTGAGGGGCGGGACGTGATGGGTGGGACGTGAGGGGTGGGACGTGATGGGTGGGACGTGAGGGGTGGGACGTGAGGGGCGGGACGTGAGGGGCGGGACGTGAGGGGCGGGACGTGGGGCGCGTGGCATGTTGTTTCTACTGTCACTATTGTCCAAAATATTCTCACCCAAACGTGTCGGTTGTAGACAATACAGGCGATACCAGTGCCGCCGACCACGATTGGCTGAAAACAAACAATGCATAACTCATTTCCAGAAATGACGTATGAGGCTGAAAGCAGTGGAGACTTGATCGCTTTCTCTACATCAATCACCATATCTATTATAATTTGGAAATGATTGTGTGCTTTATGGGTCTATAAATGATTAAACCTTGACCAGCCATACACACCTCTATGTGTTGTAAAGACATGCCTGTCGTAAGACGCTTGTTACAGTCCGTTATCAACTAACACATTATTAGCAAATGCACATAGTGCACCTGATCGGTTCAGTAAACACTACATACAACAGACTGATTATAACTACTATGTATAACTACTATGTAAACATTGCAATATCAACTACTGCTGATGCTTTAATATCAGCTATAGAGTATCAATGTTCTTGTCAAACAACACAAATATGCAAAACTTCATTGACGATGTTTATCAGCGTCGATCAGTATTTTAAAGAATTAGAGGGTGTTTCGTTAAACGCACAACAATACATGATTGCAAGCAGATGGTGGTAGTTGACTACACTACCACTAGCAGTTATCCTACGCAGTGTACGGGAGTTCTCTGAACCTGGCGCACGTCGTCCTAGTAACAGACTCCGCCGGTTGCGACCATCCTCGCGCGCCAGGGGTCGCTACTGCTGATTACGTCAGTGCCAGCCAGCAATAATCCCCTGGCTGATCGCTTTGCGAAACGCTGAATTTAATCGCTCACTAGATCATTGGTTGTCGGCAGGTCAGGTGGTCATAATAAAACTAATTTAAACCAACCGTGGCACATGCAATGTTTAGGAAGTAGAAACAATTATTCGAATATCAATACCGTTCAGCTTTTCGTGCTAATGGGCGAACTGGTCATTCGTCTTCAAATTGGGGCAGGTATTTGCGCTGTTCTCACGGGTGACGCAGTCGCGACTGGCGAAGTCAATTTACTAGTTTGACCCGGCTAACTTCCGCACTTCGCGTAGGAGATCTGCCAGGGCTAGTTTTGCATGACAAACAGCCCTGGCTTGCGAAGATCGTTGCGACTACAGTCGTGTGAACCTGCAGACGCTCTCGCCGCCCCACATCAAAGGGCAAGTCCAGGAGATCCCAATATAATCACCAGGCCAATCATTCACACCAGCAAGTGGCTATTACCAGTCCAACCATTCACACCAGCAAGTGGCAATTATCAGTCCAACCATTCACACCAGCAAGTGGCAATTATCAGTCCAACCATTCACACCAGCAAGTGGCAATTATCAGTCCAACCATTCACATCAGCAAGTGGCAATTGTCAGTCCAACCATTCACATCAGCAAGTGGCAATTGTCAGTCCAACCATTCACACCAGCAAGTGGCAATTATCAGTCCAACCATTCACACCATCAAGTGGCAATTATCAGTCCAACAATTCACACCAGCAAGTGGCAATTATCAGTCCAACCATTCACACCAGCAAGTGGCAATTATCAGTCCAACCATTCACACCAGCAAGTGGTAATTATCAGTCCAACCATTCACACCGGCAAGTGGCAATTACCAGTTCAATCATTCACAAGAGACAGCGTTATAACCACTTCTATTTCCCGAACATTACTTGTAACATTGGTTAAACCCAATCGCCATAAATTGAATGACAACACGATGATTGGATAACAGGCTCAGCATAATTTCGGTATTTCGACAAGGCAATATATGCCAAGGATACCGAGACTGATGTATCCAACAACCCCCCCCCCCTGGGTGTAGCGATCGAGTGACAATGTCGTCTATTCACCATCAACTAACTTCTCGTCAAGCAGAGCATTGCAACACCAATCAAACAACATCCTATATAGAGAAGGTTATGGATGCCAGTCATGTAGCATAAGGCGGATATCGTTAATTTCAAGCCGTTTGTGTAGACTGCATAACTATATGCACAGCTATCAGAGAAAGAAACACATTTGCAGTAATATAGGCCTACATTGACTTAAAGGTGTTTACTCAATTATATGTTTTTGTCCCGTCTCATTTCAAATTAATTTTGCGAAAAAGCAAATCTACTTGGTATCACTATGGCATACTGGCTTGTTTGTGCAACGTTTCATATGTACTTTTGGTGCAATCATCAGGAAAACTATTAACGTGACTCAGTTCAAGTAATTCTCAAAATTGGATTTGTACGTGAACCCACGATGCTTTCTCACAAAAGTGACCGATTAGATCACTGGGTTGCAGGATACTAGCTCATACTACGATTGGCTTTGGCCAGTTACCAGACATCATGACCACAGACATCATGACCACAGACATCATGACCACAGACATCATAACCACATATATCATGACCACAGACATCATGACCACATATATCAAGACAACATACATCATGACCACATGCATCATGACCAAAGACATCATTACCACATACATCAAGACAACATACATCATGACCACATACATCATGACCACATGCATCATGACCACATGCATCATGACCACATACATCATGACCACATACATCATGACCACATACATCATGACCACATACATCGTGACCACATACATCAAGACAACATACATCATGACCACATACATCATGTCCACATACATCATGACCACATGCATCATGACCACGGACATCGTGACCACAGACATCATGACCACAGACAATTATTTCGATCATTTAAACAAAATGTTTTATGAATTCGACTCCGTCTGTCATTTAAACTATTCACATACTACACATTTGGACATAATAAATCGCAGTAATGGAGAGCTAAACCAGATGAGGAAGAGATTTTAAAATCTTACTTCTGGATGATTGACTTGGATGACGTCAACATTGTCGAAAGAAACAACATCGATGGATTAATTAAACCACTAAGATTACGGAGTACTCAAGTAACTCGACCCTGTCTTACGATACCATCGGTGTCACTCATTTCACACGGAGTCAGTACACCAATTGCTAAAACTTCGATAGATTGCACAAGCACCCATAAAATCCTTTCTCATAACAGCTGTACAGCAATTGGAGAGACGTTGGTAGGTTGCATGAGCAGTAGGTTAATACTAGAAAACAAACACCACACATTTAGACAATCCCTTTCGCAGGGTCACCACTTATTCAAATAAACACATTTCTCCGAGAGCCCGCGAGAAGAGATCGCCCGAACGTAACCTTGAGAGACGCCGTTAAGAGAGACTCCGGCCTCAGAGGGACTTGTCTGGTTGATTTCATGTCAGACAGAAAACTGTGGAAATAACTCATCACGTCACCGCGCATACGTACGATGCATTATATACACGTGCGTCCATGTTTCCCAATGCACATTACGTGTATACAACCAAGAAGAATTATATTATGTATATGGGGTCAAATACATTCCTTCTTCTTTCTTCTTCTTCTTCGTAATAGATGGGGAAAGATCTTTCTCAAAAGGAACATAGCTTTAGGGTGTGTTTTAGACCATCGGTACGAAGTGTTATAAAGGGATAATGCACTGTACGTCCCCCCAGGTATTGCGTATATACCCAAGCTCGACAATACTCTAGCCACACACGTGTGGCTGATACAGAGTTCTGAGCTGTACATAAAAAGAAGAAGATATGTCTAAGCAGCGGAAACAGAAGCATTACAGAATACGCGGCTCCATAAAACATCGACATTGGTTCTAAAATTCAGCCGAGGAACAACAAAATACACCGATTGTCATAATTTGCATCATAGCTTTCGAAGTAAGATGGTCGTGGTTTCGGCAAATTTCGGCATCAAGTGGTTACAATTCCACATCAAATTAAACGTTGAACTGACTGTTGGATGTTGCCAACGCATCATTACAACGGTTCCATTTTGTCTCGTTATACATGCTACATCTATAACGTAGACATCTCAACTTGTCTTTCGCTAACACTGTTATCATATGTAAGCAAAACTGTATTTTTTACAACATTCATATCTTCGTCTACATTCATCTCAATATCAAACACTCGAGGACAGTCAGTCTCCACCATGCGTTAACATCGACCAATATAACATCGATTTTACAATGTTACGCGATACTGCAAGGACCATGCCCTATAACACCGTTACGTCGATTTCCAGTTACATGATCAGTTACATGGAAACACTGGCAGATAAACAGGAAATCGACGCTGTTGCCTCTAGGCATATAGCGACATTGTTATTTGTAGCTTCAGCAAGCCCGAGGCATGGCACAAGAAACGTCTCCGTAAATTTTCATTATGCTCAAATTGGCAGTGTAATTTGTCATGAGATGCGCTGATTGGACGTTAATTATATGGATTCAGTTGTAGGATAGACGAAGACTGACGCCGACCAGTCAACTAATCACCGTCACAGCTCACACTTAGTCCGTTAATAGCGGTGCTTCATCCTCGGTGATGTTGTGCGAGAATGACAACTAGTCTAAACATTTCTTTCTACTTAGCAGTGTATCACATTCTCGTTTGTCATCAACGAGTTAAATCACCAAGTGTTCGCAATTCGACGATCACTAAAATTAATCACATCACGAATGTGTCCGCACAGTATAAGGTTGAAACTATGAACATGACAGTGATTCTATATATTGGTATATTGAATACAACCTACTCCTTCAAATGGGAAACGAAAAATACAGACGCACCGAAAGTCCAATGTTTATCCACTTATCTGTAGCCTGCCCTACCCCCTATAACACACACGCGCATGCGCACGCCCGCGCGCGCGCACACACACACACACATCGTTACATGCTAGCAATGTTAAACAAATAATAAAAACCCACATTTATACACATGCCCGACGCACGCACGCAAACACACACGCATACACGCACGCACGCACGCACACACTCATAAACAAACCAACATTCATACATACGTACGTACATACATATATATGGGTGTGCATGCATACATACAGGCTGTATATACATATATACACACATACATACATACATACATACATACGTACATACTTACATATATACATACACACATACATACATACATACATATGTACATATATTTATTAAAATTTATTCACACTGCTAGCATGTACACAACCAGTAGATGCAGCGGTTTATCGTGCCCGTGAGGCGAGTTACCATTAAGCCAAACCACCAGAGCGGAGGCGCGTCTTCTGCGTTCATATCTTGCAAGGACGTTTGACGGTTGATATTTGCTCCGAGTGACACGAGAATGACGCCTGCGTAACAGAAAGACGTCAATTGGATATATTACGTTCATTGCAGGTTCATATTCAATCTGACGTTTTCAATTATGGAGATACGAGTCTTGCGTTTCACATTTGATTTACTTCCACTTATTCCTCCCGCCCCCTTGCTATCTCCTCATGGCTGCCAGTCTGCCTGCCTGCCTGCCTCCCTCTCTCCCTCTCCCTCTCTCCCCTCTCCCTCTCCTCTCCCCCACCCTCTCTCTCTCTCTCTCTCTCTCTCTCTCTCTCTCTCTCTCTCTCTCTCTCATCTCCCTCTCTCTCTCTCTCTCTCTCTCTCTCTCTCTCTCTCTCTCTCTCTCTCTCTCTCTCTCTCTCTCTCTCTCTCTCTCTCTCTCTCTCTCTCTCTCTCTCTCATCTTCTCTCTCTCTCTCCCCCCCCCCCCCTCTCTCTCTCTCTCTCTCTCTCTCCTCTCTCTCTCTCTCTCTCTCTCTTTCTCTCTCTCTCTCTCTCTCTCTCTCTCTCTCTCTCTCTTCCTTGCCTCCCTGCCTCCCTGCCTCCCTGCCTCCCTGCCTCCCTGCCTCTGCTTCCTCCTCCTGTACCTGTATCCCTGACAAACAGGGAAGTCTCTCTCTCTCTCCCCCTCCCCTCTCCCTTCTTCCTCTCCTTCCACCTCTCTCCCCTCCCAGTTTCTCTCCATCTCCCTCCCCTCTCTCTCTCTCCTCCTTCCCATCCCTGTTCCTCTCCTTTCCCTCCCCTCTCTCTCCTTCCCATCCCTCTTCCTCTCCTCTTCCCTTCTCTCTCCTTCCCATCCCTCTTCCTCTCCTCTCCCTCCCCTCTCCCTCCCCTCTCCCTCCCCTCTCTCTCCTTCCCATCCCTCTTCCTATCCTTTCCCCTCTCTCTCTCCTTTTCATCCCTCTTCCTCTCCTCTATCTCCCCCTCTATCTCTTTCCCCCACCCTCTTCCTCTTTCTTCCCCCTCTCTCTCCTTCCCATCCCTCTCCCCCTCACTCTTCTTCCCATCCCTCTTCCTCTCCTCTCCCTCCCTCTCTCTCCTTCCCACCCCTCTTCCTCTCCTCTCCTCCTTCCCTCTCCCTTCTCATTACTCTTCCTCTCCTCTCCCATTCTCTCTCCTTCCCATCCCCCTTCCTCTCCTCTCCCCACTGTCTCTCATACCCATCCCTCTTCCTTCCCCCTCCCCTCTCTCTCCTTCCCATACCTCTTCCTCTCCTCTCCAACCTCTCTCCTTCCCTTCCCTCTTCCTCTCTTCTCCCTCCCTCTCTCTCCTTCCCGTCCCTCGTCCTATCCTCTCCCCCTCTTCTCTCTCCTTCCCACCCCGTTTCCTCTCCTCCCCCTCCCCCTCTATCTCCTTCCCACCCCTGTTCCTCTTTTCTCCCCCTCTCTCTCCTTCCCATTCCTCTTCCTCTCCTCTCACCGTCTCTCTCTCCTTCCCATCCCTCTTCCTCTCCACTCCCCCTCTCTCTCCTTCCCATCCCTCTTCCTCTCCTCTCACCGTCTCTCTACTTACCATTCCTCTTCCTCTCCTCTACCCCCTCTCTCCTTCTCATCCCTCTTTCCTCTCCTTCCCTCTCGTCTCTCCTTCCCATCCCTCTTCCTCTCCTCTCCCCTCTCTCTGCTTCCCATCCCCCTTCCTCTCCTCTCCCCACTGTCTCTCCCTTCCCATCCCTCTTCCTTCCCTCACCATTCTCTCTCTTCCCCATCCCTCTTCCTCTCCTCTCCCATCTCTCTCTCCTTCCCATCCCTCTTCCTCTCATCTCCTTCCCCTCTCTCTCCTTCCCATCCCTCTTCCTCTCCCTCCTCTCTCTCTCTCCTCTCTCTCTCTCTCTCTCTCTCTCTCTCTCTCTCTCTCTCTCTCTCTCTCTCTCTCTCTCTCTCTCTCTCTCTCTCTCTCTCTCTCTCTCTCTCTCTCTCTCTCTCTCTCTCTCTCTCTCTCTCTCTCTCTCTCTCTCTCTCTCTCTCTCTCTCTCTCTCTCTCTCTCTCTCTCTCTCTCTCTCTCTCTCTCACTCTCTCTCTCTCGCCGCGACAGATCCGTACTAATGCCTCAATTGTAATTGTGTGACATAAATACTGCATTTAGGTTTACGGTTTACAATGTCAGTGGATTTTCGAGCACGGGGTCGGGGTAGATGGTGATGAAACACCGCAAGTCAAAGACAGCGCAACTGTAATAGTGTATCAATCGATTATTTGACAGAATCCGTAATCTCGCGTGGATATCACCTCAGCAAATAATTGATATACGAGAGAGGCCAACCAAATGTTGTCAAGACCATTTAATATGTTGCTACGGTGTTTTTTTTAATTGAAAGTACTTTAACCGCGTCCTAACCGTCCTAGCCTAACCGTGAGTGCTGTGATATTACGCAGTGTTTTGTGAGTCTACGTAAAGTAATAGGATTACGAATTCTTGCAGTATTATATATAATAGATATAATATATATATATATATACATATATACATATATATATATATATATATATATATATATATTTTATTTATAGATACAGTGTATATATATATCTGGTCGATTCCCACGAAACGTTGACAAATGGTGTTCCTAGGGGGGCAAAAATAAACATATGCGTATAAAGTTGTGTTTTCTGTAGGACGAAAAAACATATTGAGGTAATCGGAGAATAAGATTGGGCAAGTTAAATCCTGAAACTGAGCATTTCACAGCTAATAGAAATAGGAAGTGTTTAAGTTCTGAAACCATACGTCTGCACACAAATCCTTCTACTTGGAAACTGCTACAACTATTTCATCTCACATTTACCTGTAAAATTACATTTTCAATGTATGTATAACACATTTGTGTTTTAAATTCAGTAAGAAATATGTTTCGGACTTTTTTCATTTTAAGGGGGAACTTTGAAGTATTTTGCGCTCTCTCAGACTTGATGTTTTATAAAGGTAACGTTCTGTTACATATTACCACTACAAGGGAAATGCATGTTTTATCTTTAAAATACATTCATGGCAAGGTATACACATTGAACTTTTCAACAGGGTATACCTTATTGACACTGATTTATAACTATCAATTTGTAGACAGTTTAGAATTTGCAGGTGTACGGTTTCATATAATATACTTTTAAGTACAATGGAGTAAATTACTGGCTAAACCATTGGACAACTCTAACTTGTTTTAAGAACGTTTTGGTATATATCCGACAGTCTTTATTGATTATGTTAATGATATATAGGTGATTCTGTCCTATTCTTATTATTCTAATTAAGAAAACGCCGGAGATGTACGGTTTCATGTACCTCCTCTTATAATGTGTATTGTGTATTAACTGTCAAAAGGTCGTGATGTAAGTATTTAAATTGGTTGTACAAACGTTACAGATACCAAGCGCTGATGTTACTTCATATACTTTGCAAAGATATTGAGGTGTGGGCTAAGAAACTGTCTGAGACGTACTGTTTCATGCTTATGTACGGTTTCAGTAGAATAGAGTATTTGTTCTTATTTGACCACTTTTTAGTTAAACTTTGTCTTCGTACATACCCGAATGTAAAGCCATTCCTGTGAGTGTTCCATGTATATGTTTCTCAATCATTCTTATAATTTAATTAATATACTGAACAATAGAACATGAATACAATGTTTTCATAACGTTATTTATTTAAAGTCTAACCGACCACTTTTGTAATTTGTCGAAAGGTAATTTTAAGAACAATTAATGAAACTAGAACTGAACGTTCCAATAGCACCAACGCTCTCTCATCCTTCTCTTGAACCACCTCTCTGTCGTCCCTCTCCACCACCACTTGTGTCTCCCCTCTCCTCCACCATCTATCTCTCTACCCTTTCCACCACCACTTGTGTCTCCCCTCTCCCTCACCACCTGTCTCTCGACCCTTTCCACCACCACATATGTCTCCCCTCTCCTCCACCACCTGTCTGTCGACCCTTCCCACCACCACTTGTGTCTCTCCTCCACCACCTGTCTCTCTACC
>OZ023217.1:25102924-25105424 GCA_963995525.1 Escarpia spicata
ACATAATTTCACCATTGAAACAGATAGCTCAGTGATGGATATGCTCGTTATATGAAAATTACACATTTCAAAATAAACAAACAAGTATTGTTGTCCTTTTCAGAGCGTTGACAGCGTGACAAGACTAAAGTCACGAGAACGACTATTATACCCCGGGCCGCTCGTCACACCCCAGACCATTCGTCACACCCTGGACCGCTCGTCACCTTCTGGCCCCTCGCCACACCCTTGCCGCTCTTCGCACCCTGAACCGCTCGTCAACCGCTGGCCGCGCGTCACCCACTAGACCGGTCGTCACACCCTGGACCACTCGTCACACTCTGGACCGCTCGTCACCCTCTGGCCTCTCGTCACACCCTGGACCGCGCGTCACTCTCTAGGCCTCTCTTCATCCCCTGGCCGCTTTACACACCCTGGACCTCTCGTCACTCCCAAAACTTCGAACAGCCACATTCAAAATAAACCATATTTACTTAGTCATTATAAATATTCCTTTTTTGTTTCAAGACGACTTTCCAGCGTCAACATTAACAATGTACATGACGTTCACAAAATCAAAATTTTAACTACCGCCGAGTTTTAAGTAAGACTAATCAAATATTACGGATGCTTCGACTCAGTGGAAATTTATGCGCGTGTTTATCATTAATGTCACTGTTAACGTTACCATGGTTGTGCTTCCTGATATGTTAGACACCGTCTTGGGTTGTCTTTAAGACTGACACGTCATTTGCAAAAATGTATTACTTCTTCAATTAAGCTCTTGTTACAAGATTAGTCGTGTGTTGTCGTACTGCAAGATGTCTTTGTCGGCAAAGTCTTTGTTCCAAGCACTGAGCCATTACAGCGGCTGTAGCCGGCGGGCGAAAGCACATCTGCTCCAAGACCTTAGAAACGGCAATGCCCCGAGCCAATGAAACAGTAATTCGAGACCAACAACAACAAATATTCGCGGAAAAACTGTCCCTCTTCTAGCATGTTTTTGAGAATGTTTATTTAAGGCTACTTTATCACAGAAGAAAGATTAGTGACCTGAAACTGTTCAACAGTAATACGAGAGGAAAGCATGGAACTGAGATCGCACAATATGGTACCGCGGCATGAGCCAGTGTGCAATAGTATTTTGGCCCCCGTAGTATTTTGACCGTGGAATTAGCATACTACAATACTACATTTAAACCTGCGTGATAATTTGACCATCTATTATTTGATCCCTATATAATTGAATGAACACCTATTAATCAGTGTAGTCTTATTATAATTACATTCTGAGAAAAAGACGTAGCAAAAGGCTATTTTATTGTGGTCATTATAAGACTGGTCAGCGGGAACGAGTACACACATATATGTTGTCTGTTCATTGCTCAAAAGAGTGTAGGAAGAAAAGACGGACCATTTCGCTGTTCTAGTGAACCCGCGCCAACAGCGCCATCAGACGGCGATCTAGGACCAGATCGCACAAACCAACACAACACTGCATGGTATAATTGGCTTAGGCCAACTCCGAATGTCGACAATTCCACAATTAAATCCTTGGACATGGCCTTTTTATTTCCCATGGGACATACATGCCAATTTTCCATCATTCGTACGGAGTATCTGCCATTTTGACATAGCCAATAAATCTCCGTAATTCGATGTTCAATGAACAAAACAATTAGCGAAGAAATTAGTTTTTTGGATTTTCAGTTGATTATACGAGAGTTGTGCTATCCGTAAGGCGGACAGGTGAGATGCCCGTTGAACAAAAGATCACATTTGGCAGATACACGAACAGAAGAGCTCCGATTTGGGTTTTAGCTCACACAGGAGGCCAACGATGTCTTATAAACCTATCGCCGATGAACCAGTGCAGCAAGGCATTCTAAAATGTCGTGGCAAAGTGGAATGAATATATCTGTCCCTAAGTGAGCTTTCTCCAATGGTAGATAAGGAGACTTAGATCCGCTCACAGTTGGCTTAGGAGACCGCTGCCGTTCTTCTCTTCTATACGAACTGTAATTCATACTGACAGACAGAGCTGAGAATCGTCGCAGGCAAGAAACAACTGCCACCATAGACTACGACCATAGGCACAGGACTTCCTCACCACCATAGACTACGACCATAGGCACAGGACCTCCTCACCACCATAGACTACGATCATAGGCACAGGACCTCCTCACCACCATAGACACAGGACCTCCTCACCACCATAGACTACGACCATAGGCACAGGACCTCCTCACCACCATAGACTACGACCATAGGCACAGGACCTCCTCACCACCATATACTACGACCATAGGCACAGGACCTCCTCACCACCATATACTACGACCATAGGCACAGGAGCTCCTCACCACCATAGACTACGACCATAGGCACAGGACTTCCTCACCACCATAGACTACGATCATAGGCACAGGACTTCCTCACCACCATATACTACGACCATAGGCACAGGAGCTCCTCACCACCATAGACTACGACCATAGGCACAGGACCTCCTCACCACCAT
>OZ023217.1:25110424-25225424 GCA_963995525.1 Escarpia spicata
CAGTCAACATGTCACATTTCGAGGTGAGTTGTTGCAAGCAGTGGCTTTTTAAATCAGCAATTCGTAGACATAATGTATAATGACAGCTTCTTTTAACAATGCAAGAAGCTTATGCATTGTTTATTTATCCTGCTTCTAATGCCGTCCACTGGGTAACTTTTCGATTAAGTATAATTATAACATCCGACCCATCAATCCGACTGCCCGCGCGGGGCGACGGCGACGGCAGCAGTCAGTGCGGGTTGGGTCTATGACTATGTGTCTACGGGTCTTGCCTTTCCAGTCAGCCGTTTTTGAAAAGTCCCTGTTTCCCCACTTATTTGAACATAAACATGAAAATGTGAGATTCAAACGTTCACAGATTGTTTCTAATTCTACTGCTACGATTGTTAGTAAATATGGCTGGCTTGTCATCATTCAATATAAAAGTTTTAGGTTTGTTAAAAAGTACACAATACTGTGTTGTTACGGAATTTTGGATGTATACACGAACTTTGGACACCAGCAGATCTGCACTCTAGTATACATAAGTTTTTATTCATTAATATATATTTTTAAAATCTAATAATAGATCAAATCAAGCTGTGCTGCTTCATGTGAATAGCACATCATTTTGATATTAATAGTACTCGCTAAAACATACAAATTAAACATTTATTTTTGACATGTTACTTTACCGTTACTGTACACTTTTCGCGAGAATGGCCCATATGTATATATACAACATTAATTATTAAAGCAAGAATAAAGGAAAACATACAGTGCACTCTGGATAAGGTCGAACCTCCAGGGACCCATGACAATACTGATAAGTGGAACTTCTGTAAATAGAAAGTTATCAGAAGGTCCCCTTTTTGGGACCTATACTCAGGACCGAGGAAAAAGATTGACTTAACTTAGCGAAAATCAACTTATGTGAGTTCGAGTTATCCGGAATGCACTATATATGACCATTGCATACAGGTAATTATGTAGAAGCAAATTAAAAGTTGGCCAAACTAATGGATTGGGATTTTAGTTTGACTGAATCAGCATAACAAGGCTCTCTTGTATTTTTTTCCATTTAGCCAGCTGCGCACTTGGTGATAAGTTCCATAATCTAACATCTAAACTAAATTAATATGCACAGTGTTGAATTAGTTAACTCATATTTATTTCTTTAGTTCACTTTCCCATAACCCTCAAGGATCATTGGGGCACCACTGACGACTTCTTAACCAGCTCTCTCCACGTTTCCCTGTTCTCCACAGCCCTCTGGGAGTCGGCGAACATATTTATGCTCAGTTTAATAAATTCCACTTTGTTTATTTGCAGGAACATTTTGACCTTCAACAGTTTTAAAATAGCCGAGCTGATGAAAAGAGTTCTACTCTACAATGCCATTAATTGGACAATGGGTCACCTGACATAAGGTGGTGCCTGACTTTGTTCTGCCCCATTCTGTTCTGTGCGACATCTACTAGGAAGTTGTACATCACTTCGTGTTTCTAAATGGATGTGTGCATTTGATAGCTTTGTGTATTAAAATGCATAGCAGTCCTATTAATTGGCCAATGTGTTAACTGACACAGTAGTGAGGAAGATGTCTGACTTTGTTCTGCCACATTAGTTCCGTGTGGCTTCTGCTGGAAATATGTACATCACAACATGTTTTAAATGGATTTGTGCAATCGATCGATTTTTGCATCCAGATGCACAACATCCCGTCATTATGTTGCAAAATAGGAGTACATAATAAAATTGATACTTTCTGGATTGTTTTCTACAGCATATTCTTCAAAATTTGTTGAAACAAGTGTGTGCTAAGTGAACTATACAGGGAGTAGTGCATAAGAAGGTGTCGAAGAAGGTGTCGATAAAGCTTCTTTTACAATAATTTGAAAATTCATAAAATATAAATGTTCCACAACATTCAAAATGTGTTCGGGATCTTCTTGAGTTAAATACACCAATGATGACTGAAAACAGTTTTTTTTTATGTGTTACTTTTAAAGATTTGTAATTCTATAACTTTATTTCCATCATATAATGGCCATTTTATTTGTCATCGAAACGGGAGTTCGATAGAAACAAATTCAATATATTTTACTCTAAATGATGGGCAGAACAAATAATTATCCACTCCCAGTACACAATAAAACATGTTTTTACACTGATGCAATATATTTTTATATTTTGTCGACAATAATGTTGTTATGTTCTTTATAGATCTACATTTGTTAAACTAAAAGTAAACCTTATGTAGATAGGAACATACATAACCACCTATGCTATTTTAATGCCGTACAGTGTTCCATAAAAAAAAACCGCCAATCATTAAATATGTCATCGGCGGCTTCGGCCTTCGTGCGTGGAGAGATGGTGTTTTTTCTTATAAATCAATTAATTTGCTGAATCTTTGAGATAAACAGCAGCTGGTCCACATTTCCTTTTGATAATTTCATTGGTCACGACTCATTCGCATAGCGGTGGCCAATCCAAATACATATATGTTGAAGACGTTTTTCTTGCATTTAGTAACTCGGCGTAGCTAATCGAAGTCGGACAGGCCGGAATATTCATGAGCAAGCCTTATACGGATCGTGAAGGTGGGGCCAAAGTGGAAAGTTATGTTTTCGATATATTGCCAGGGTGATTATGTGATTAATAAAACATAATTCTAAAGCAATAAAAGCATAGAATTACATTAAATAATTATATTAACAGGATTATTTAATAATTGCGCACATTACAAAGAGATTAACATTATCAAAGGATCGCTTTATGGAGGCTGCCCCCGTGTAGACTGCGCACGTTTTCTGCGCATGTATTTCGTTGCTCTACCTGCTGGCGAGTAGTGGCATAGCCACCCGGCGACCGGAATATGAACTAATAGGAAATTCTCGTGCACATGCCAAGGTCATGTCAACAATCTGATCTGACAGCACGGATTATAATTTGTAATGATTTTTATTGTTTCTCTGTTTTATTGCTATGAAGTTTAGAATTGATCTGACATTCTGTAAATGTATATTCAGTTATTTTGTAGTGAAAAATCTCCTTGCAATATTGTACTAAAATCAAATTATTACTACTTTTACTGAGAAAATTATACATTATCACTATTATTGTTTTTGAGTAATCATAATTATATTTCAATGCGATGTGAACTTTGTAGATTGTATATTTATTTGAACAGACTTTGTTTCTCAGATGCGATAATTGTGTTCATCTCGATGCATATTTTATTACATTACAGTCTAGTATATTATATTTAATTAATATTAAATGGTTTCTTATGCAATTTACTTGGTCTTTGTGAAGTAAGCATGAATTAAGCAACAATCAACGACACTCTTTGTTCATTATCCAATGCAAGAATGGAAATGACAATTTGTTTCATGTTTTATTAAAATTTACGTCATTTTTTCCGTTCGCAATTTCAAACAGTACCAAATTTGATTCATGTATACAACAAAATTACCCTGGTAAGGTACTCTTGTTATGTTATTTTTAGCTTTAGCAGATGTTATTCTCTAATTGTGTGAAGTATTTGAGCATTCTTTGTGTAATTTATTTATGGTGAATTTTGTAACGACAAGAAATTGTGTTGCGTCTCAGAATTTTTTAAAAAGTCCGCTAAATTCCCCATAATGTCTCTTAAAAATTGATAACTTGAAGAAAAACAAATATATATCAGGAATATGGTACATATTTTTGATATTTATAGCAACTTGACCCAAATAAGCAATTAACATAAACTGTGACGAAATTGAGCGAGATACAAATTGGTCGCTATTCATGTCATGTATTGCGCAGACGGTGGGTGTCTTTGTTCCCTTGTAACTATTTGGTATGCCTGGTGACCCTAGACAATATATATATATATATATATATATATATATATATATATATATATATCAAAAGAATCGTCTGGAAATGATGCACAACATAGTCAAATCGCATGTATTTCTATGTGCAATGATTTTATTAGGGGCAGCTTCCGTAAGGTGGCCAAGTCGGTGAGCTGGGAGTACCTGAACGCAAGGGGGAACTGCTCTTCCTCTTCCGACAACGGGATGTCGACGTAGCCCCGATGTCGCCGGAAGTTGTCGCAGTCCCTCAGCCAATCATCGTACGTCTCCTCGTAGATCGGCACCTTGGGTCGCACGGCCATCACCTGGGCAGGCGACCGACAGTCAACAGGGGTAGCAGCTTGCCGTAAAGTAAAATAGAGCAAAACATATGGATGCGTCGTTTGGTCGTCACCGCGTATCACGTGGAAAATAAAACGCTATAGTGGCGCCACCTGTTGGGTGGAATATATATTAATGAACATTGACATTATTGTCAACATTTGAACAGCACAGCTTGGTTAAGTTGTAGCTTGGCAACCATGTAATGTTAGTTGAATTAGGCGTTGTTGACTATAGTTATGCTGAGCACTCAATGTGTTCACTGTCTGTGGAAGCCTTGAGCGAACTGAGTGGTGAACAATTCTCCAGTTGGCGCCACGGTGGACGAGTTTAATATAAAAATACTGCAATGATGATAACTGGTGCTTTTGGTTTGTTCTTCCATGGGTGGTTGCAAGCCAGTATACAAGGACTAGGGATTTGGTCTGCCCCACACCCACCTCCTTAGCTCGGCGTAGTTCGGCCGAGTCGTTGGCGAGGATGGCGGCGCAATTGACGAGATGTGTATATTTGATGGAGGGCACGACATACGTCTGGCGCCGGTACGCGTAGTAATCGGCGGTGTGGTTCGGTGAGCCCGACGTATCGCGGTTCAATTGTAGTTCGTCGTTGTCGTTCTGCCGCGGGATGGCGCTGTCGTCTATAAAGGAAACGTTAGCAAAACATCGGCACGGAAATCTGGTAAAGAGCGAAGTTTAAAGAAATACTGTAATATCGTGTCTTGTTGGTGGAAGTTCGTTCAGAAGGGCGTGCAACGTTCAGTAATTATGACCGTAATTAATCTTTTCCAAATGTGCACGTGTAATACCAAGATTCCACATTTATAGCCAATATAATGTGTGTTAGCGTCGACAAATGTTGACACAAAAGACTTTACAACAAGCATCACAACAAGTCTATAATAATTAATTACATTTAAGAACGGTTTATACGCGCGATTACTAGTCCAGTTGATCAGCCGACTTGCTGTCGCGTGATGTTGCAGTACAAGAATCGTTCATTTAAATACCATTGCAAGACCGATTAGCGGAGAAAAGTTGTGGTACGAGTGTGTCCGACGCGGAGTGAATTTGGACTTGTCCCAATGTCGTCGATATTCGAGTTCAATCTTTAAGTAGTGACCAGTCAGTGACTGACAGCAGATGCACCCCTCGTGACTTTTCAATAAAACTAAATTTGGGAGTGGCTCGATTTAATATCTAGGTCGCGGTGTCTGGATATGTCGTTCGCCACATAATTTAACTGCGGAGTCGCCCGACAAACTGGGACACATGGTTCGTGTAAGCCAGCCTTTGTTATTCAAAGTACCACAAAACGGCGTACTGCAAATAAGAGACATCAGTCTCTTTTGGCATTAGTCATTACGTTGAATAATGTAACAACTCACAGGGTTTGTGTTGTGCGTTGTCTGGTGTCTGTCGGTAGGACGACTGGACGTGACTAGCGCCGTCGTAGTCTCCGGGAAAACGTTGTCGGTTCAGCTGTGCAATGTATTGGTACGGCGTCGCCGCGAGCGGCACTACCGTGGGCGGTGTATAAGTGTAGAGATACACGCTGAAGGTAAACAGCACCACATTGGCGACAAACACCCACATTAGTCTCGGAGTCATCTTTGGTTCCGCGCAGTCAGGAGCAGGCGGTGTATCTGGTTGTTTCGCACTGACGCACGCCTCTTGTTTTTACCCTTTCTACGACGACGATCATCGTGGGGATAGAGAGTTTCTGACCCTGTAAATAGAAGTTATATTAACTGGTGCGTGCAAGAGAGGACGACCGACATAAATGTGTTTGTCTACCAGCAGTAACGGGTCCTCACGGGCAAAGCAATGCGTTCACTGTCTACCTCGTCCTTTTAACATTCATTGCTCAGAGTGCTTTACACTTTGCAGATAAGTTCGCGCAAACGTCACATCAAGTTCTATTAAAGCATCCAGCCACATTGTAATTAGAGCGCAAAAGCTGTTCGTTCTTATACGGTAATGTGAGGCCCGGTAGCGCAGTAATCAGAGCATCGGGCTCTCATTCGAGAGATAAAGGGTTCGTATAAAGTTGCTGCCGTTTCAAACCTTGGGCATTTTATAAAGTTGGGTGAATTGGGGCAATGTGGAATTTAAAAAATTGCTCACGTTTCAAATACGGTAGCAATTCGGTTCGAATCCGGGTCCTCTCAGCAGACAGTGCGGCAATATGCACCGAGCTACCACACCCCACATATACCTTGAGGTGTTCTAAAACCAAGCTATTGCGCCCCACATATACCTTGAGGTGTTCTAACACCAAGCTACTGTGCCCCACATATACCTCGTGATGTTCTATCACCAAGCTACCACACCCCACATATACCTTGAGGTGTTCTAACACCAAGCTACTGTGCGCCACACATACCTCGTGATGTTCGATATCCGAGCTACCACGCCCCACATATAACTCGTGATGTTCTATCACCGCGCTACCACACCCCACATATACCTCGTGATGTTTTAATACCGAGCTACCGCATCCACATAGGCCTAGTGATGTTTTAATACCGAGCTTCCGCATCCACATAGACCTAGTGATGTTTTAATACCGAGCTACCGCATCCACATAGACCTAGTGATGTTTTAATACCGAGCTACCGCATCCACATAGACCTAGTGATGTTTTAATACCGAGCTACCGCATCCACATAGACCTAGTGATGTTTTAATACCGAGCTACCGCATCCACATAGACCTAGTGATGTTTTAATACCGAGCTACCGCATCCACATAGACCTAGTGATGTTTTAATACCGAGCTACCGCATCCACATAGACCTAGTGATGTTTTAATACCGAGCTACCGCATCCACATAGACCTAGTGATGTTCTAATACCGAGCTTCCGCACCCACATAGACCTTGTGATGTTTTGATACCGAGCTACCGCACCCACATAGACCTCGTGATGTTTTAATACCGAGCTACCGCACCAACATATACCTCGTGATGTTCTATCACTGAGCTACCACTCCCCACGTAGACCTTGTCATGTTCTATTAAGGAGCTACAGCGCCCCACATATACCTCGTGATGTTTTAATATCGAGCTACCATGCCCCACATATACCTCGTGATGTTCTATCACTGAGCTACCGCACCAACATATACCTCGTGATGTTCTACCACCAAGCTACCACTCCCCACGTAGACCTTGTCATGTTCTATTAAGGAGCTACAGCGCCCCACATATACCTCGTGATGTTTTAATATCGAGCTACCATGCCCCACATATACCTCGTGATGTTCTATCACTGAGCTACCACTCCCCACGTAGACCTTGTCATGTTCTATTAAGGAGCTACAGCGCCCCACATATACCTCGTGATGTTTTAATATCGAGCTACCACGCCCCACATATACCTCGTGGTTTTCTTCAAAGAGCTACCACGCCTCACATATACCTCGTGGTTTTCTATCAAAGAGCTACCACGCCCCACATATACCTCGTGGTTTTCTATCAAGGAGCTACCACGCCCCACATATACCTCGTGATGTTTTAATACCGAGCTACCGGACCCACATATACCTGGTGATGTTTTAATACAAAGCAACCACGCCCCACATATACCTCGTGATGTTCTAACACCAAGCTACCACGCCCCACATATACCTCGTGGTTTTCTATCAAGGAGTTACCGCGCCCCACATATACTTTGTGATGTTTTAATACCCAGCTACCGGACCCACATAGGCCTCGTGATGTTTTAATACCGAGCTACCGCACCCACATATACCTGGTGATGTTTTAATACAAAGCAACCACGCTCCACATATACCTCGTGATGTTCTAACACCAAGATACCGTGCCCCACATAAACCTTGTGGTGTTCTATCACCAAGCTACTGTACCCCACATAGACCTCGTGGTGTTCTGTGACCAACCTACCGTGCCCCACATATACCTCGTGGTGTTCTATCACCAAGCTACCACGCCCCACATAGACCTTGTGGTGTTCTATTACCAAGCTACTGCGCCCCACATAGACCTCGTGGTGTTCTATCACCGAACTACCGTGCCCCACATATACCTCGTGGTGTTCTATCACCGAGCTACCACGCCCCACATAGACCTTGTGGTGTTCTATTACCAAGCTACTGCGCCCCACATAGACCTCGTGGTGTTCCATCACCGAACTACCGTGCCCCACATATACCTCGTGGTGTTCTATCACCGAGCTACCACGCCCCACATAGACCTTGTGGTGTTCTATTACCAAGCTACCACGCCCCACATATACCTCGTGGTGTTCTATCACCAAGCTACCACGCCCCACATAGACCTTGTGGTGTTCTATTACCAAGCTACCACGCCCCACATATACCTCGTGGTGTTCTATCACCAAGCTACCACGCCCCACATAGACCTTGTGGTGTTCTATTACCAAGCTACTGCGCCCCACATATACCTCGTGATGTTCTATCACCGAGCTACCACGACCCATATATACATCATGGTGTTCTAAAACCAAGCTACCACGCCCCACATATACCTCGTGATGGTCTACCACTGAGCTACCACGCCCCACATATACCTTGTGATGTTCCTGCACCTAGCTACCGCGCTCCACATAATAATATTTTATTTTGTTAAGCGCCACATTCAATGTTATTCACAGCGCTTTACAACGACATATAGACCTCGTGATGTTCAACCTCATAGACCTCGTCGTGGCACGTGGCTACGTCACACCTTACACCCCAGTACGGGAATAAGGTTGTAACTCTTTGTTTTAATTACAGTAAGACCCGTGGCTGATTCCCTTTCCCCCCGAACAGACAACGTATAGTTGATAGTTATCGCAGCCAGCCAGGAGATTAATTAATAAGTTTTTTTTATAAATGTCTCAAACTTAAAAGAGCTTGACTTTGAAGACATTCAACAAGGAATGTTGAGTAATTTTAAACTTATGATTCGTTTGACGTACGTCATGTTCACACACTTATGATATTTTCATTCCAGTGCCATCTTTCCCAGCCGCATACCGCGCCAACGGCGTTCTGGTGGAGCGACGAGATCAGTCAGCCGTAGACAATAACCTTATGAACTGTCACTTCACTTCGTTTTTGTCCTGAAGCCTGTCTTTCTATGTGATGGTTGCCACCATCATCTTTTATTACAAAACGAGCCATTATCGTGTATGACGTAGCATCTGGCATGGTTAAAGCTCGGCCTTATTAGCATACACATGTATACTCATGTCTGTGTAGATGTATATATATATGGATCCTCTAGCAGCCCGTGCGTACATTGGTTCATTCTTTCCTTCGTTGTTTCGTATATTGAAAGAACGAACGAATGTGTGCACGAGCTACGACAGGATCCAGGTAGCCTGGAAAGTTATTCAAGACGCGTCTGTGCTAACAATGAATAACATAGCTGCGATATGAATCCGTAATGGAACTTTGGGTCTATTTCTGGTCGCCTATAACTTTAACATAACTTACTCACACTAACCGTTTTACGTGTGTATTCCGTTGAAACACACCTTCATGCTGCCTTTACTGGTTTGTTTATGTGATTTTAATAAATTGCATGTATGGTCAATTGAGTAGTGCGTGAGTGAGTGTGTGAGTGAATGAGTAAGTGGGTGAGTGGCTGGGTGGGTGGGAGGGTGAGTGAGTTTATTCAATAAAATTATATGCATGCGACTGAAACATAAAATAATGTCATACGTGTGTGTGTGTGTGTGTGTGTGTGTGTGTGTGTGTGTGTGTGTGTGTGTGTGTGTGTGTGAGAGAGAGAGAGAGAGAGAGAGAGAGAGAGAGAGAGAGAGAGAGAGAGAGAGAGAGAGAGAGAGAGAGAGAGAGAGAGAGAGAGAGAGAGAGAGAGAGAGAGAGAGAGAGAGAGAGAGAGAGAGAGAGAGAGAGAGAGAGTGTGTTAAATAGTTCCAAGGATAACACATTAAAGCACACAATCACACTTATTCCCAATGTGGTCCTCAATCCAGCTGGATCCTCGCTTATACTACGGTCATTTCACTACGGCCACAGTACAGGCAAGGGGCTTTGCCTACATGTAGGTATTACAGTTACATCGTAGTGATCAGTGATTAACAAAATACATCACTGCAAGATGACCAACTTGAATAAGTTGAAGCTCCAATTAGCAATACTACTCAACCGTTTAGCTCGACCCAGTCTGATACCCACTTGCGCTCTTCTTAGACTAGACAGTTTTGACAAGTTTAGGATGTTTATTCGTGCGGGCAAATGCCCCGGTTTATATAGGCCTACAATCAGGACCTTAGCTAAGATAGTTAACTTGTTCAGTTTACTCTTTACATTTAAAATGTTTCCGTTATGCTCATGAGAAACCCCGTCACACATACATTGGTCATTAGCGTTGGAACGTGATGAATATTCCGGGGCTGACGCTCTCCGAAAGCTGCAGTTGCACCCCAAGGTTCTCCGAAACCTCCAACTGCACGCCACCCTCGTGGGCTCTCCGAAACCTCCAACTGCACGCCACCCTCGTGGGCTCTCCGAAACCTCCAACTGCGCACTCGATCATGAGGCTCTCCAAAATTCTTCAATTGCACTCCCTCGAGGGCTCTCCCAAAACCTCCAACTGCACCCTTTAGGCTCCCAAACAACTCAGCCGTCAAACTACACTACTGCACTCGCATTCATACCTCCAAGGCCCGTTCTATAACAACGCAAACATTTTTTTGACCTTGGTATTGGGAAAATTAAATCACATTATGGTCCAACACAAGATTACGGTATCTAAAAAATTTATTTGTAAAGGAAAACCCCATTGCGATTTTCCAAAAACCCTTTCTAATAACGGGACAACGGTTCTCTGGCTAAGCGCCTGTTTACAATAACAGTTTTGTTTCGCAATTGATCATATGAAATTGGGCACTTAAAACAAACAATCGCATGTTATGTCCTCTGACACGTGAAGATGATGGATTGGTGATGCCGTAACTACCTTGAGAAAGTGTATGCCTTGCAAGTATGACCAAAACGTAAATGTCTTGAGGGAGTGCCCGTGTGTAGTCCACTGCAATATCGCCCATCTGTCGGCGTCACAACTAAATACATGGACAGGATCGGAACATTGTTTAACTAATACAACCTTTGTAACAGTATAATAGAAATCAATGTCGATATGGAACGCATCACTGGGTGATCGAACAATACCGGTGCAATGGTTACTTACTAATCAGAATTGCGACTCACACCGGCCCATATTGGCCTTGGTATGTATAGGGTTAAAACGTTTAACAAGCCGTGCTGAATTGTAAATACGCCGGTTGTGTCAACCACTGGCGACATTGGCATTCTGTTAAGTAAACCTAACGCATTCAGCAAATATCGCATGCATACTACGCTTGATACGAAACCTTTTTAGGATCAAAATATCAATTATTTTACGCGCCTCAGTCAAGACTCGAGATGTAGCTCAACCACATTAATTTAATATACACCTTCTCTTGCCAGTGGCTAGGTATCGGGTGTATTACGTACCGTGCAACTTAACAACGATCTGGTGTTAGTCTCTAATAGCATTGTCGTGTCATTCTAGGGTGTGTTCTCGGCGAAGCTACCAGTCCACGTTTCAACCAGAGTATTATCGTCTTCCGTAGCTCTAATGTCGCCCAGCCGGCCCGGAGTACAAGTGGCAAACAACGCCACGCAATCGTAAGCTGAGTCAGCGAGGCGTGACGCCAGCCAGCCACACGTGACGCGTCACTGCGAACTGCTGGACGTTGCCGTCTTCTCGTTAATAACACCAACCGCCGCCGCTGTAAATAATGCTCCTGTGTCGAGACAGCGCGTTAATACGTTGCCAGTGGCTTGGTGACATGTCGGGCTAAACGATAAATGTGGGTGTCATAAATTTTCGTATCATAATGACAGACGTACGCTACTGGCGCATACGTAAACCGTCAGGTGTTGCATTCATCCACCCACAGGCGGGTGTGGGTGTCTGCCTTCCGACGCTGTCGTCGTCATTTAGTTTCATATCAAACGTTAGTTTCTTATCGCACCTTTGTGTATGGTGTTTGTCTGTTGGACATATAGAACAAACTGGTATCTGCCATTGTGGGACTGTTTGATCTGTCAGAGCAAACATAATTATTAAGTCGTTTTCCTATCAATGAAAAATGGTAGTGAAGTTAAGCGAATCACTAATCTTAGTGTGCGAGTTCAACTATTTGGTTCTCTTATAGTGCAATACATGCTCCAAATGTAAGCGCCTACCTATAAACAATACGATACGTTTCAATTGACACTGGGCTATCACCGACAAATATATATATATATATATATATGCTAAAGATAAGACTGCCCGAATCACCAGCGTTAGCTGTGCATTCCTGGTTAATGTAGGCCCTATTGGATGTGGAGCAAGGTGCGCACACACTGACCGCCTATCGAGAACACCTGTCACTGGATGCTATCTATGATACTGTATTGTAGTGCATGATATCAAATTAAAAATAAACCAGTATTTTGCTTAGATGTAAAGCCTCTTCATTTATTTCAGGGTCTGCATATCCCACGGTGTTGCGCTCCCTTCCTGTTATGTAGGACGTAGCGCCTACCAAATATTACCAATGGCCTGACTTCGTGCAACAAGTATTTACACTACCACAGTTACATTCGTTACCATGGCTTTTTGCAACCCCCTCACGTAGAATGATCAGACCAACCATGCATTTGTACGTGGCGGGTTATAACGCGAAGCTCTCTCAACAGTCGGGGAACCTACATGATTTACGGTGTTGGAAAAAAGGTGTGACGAATCAGTCTCTATCTCAAAACATGTACATTACTGAGACGACCCCTAAACATGCGGGACGCTGTTGAAAAGACAACGGCCACGCTACATTCATTTTATGACTGCTTTAAATCACCCTCAAGCCGAAACTGTTGCATGCATAATAGCACTATATTACACTCTAACCAAAAACGGCTGAATACGCACCACACGTACGACTGTTGCGATGGTGGGCCGATATATTTAACGTGTAGCTAGACAAGACGATGATAAGCCAATATATTTAACTAGACAAGATGGCTAACTTTACACGCAAAAAGTAAACAAGTTTTCTCTTGTCCATAGTATCTTATCCACAACACTTAGGTAGCATATTAATTATAGATAGTGTATTAATATGTAAACACTTCCTCTATAAACCATGTGGATGTGTTTATGCAGCTAGCTCTCTTCTTAAATTCACAATACCTGGCCGAGAAGGTCGAGGGTCGTGTAACTCAACTTAGCTTATAGAAATGTTCTGTTCTGACTCCACCTGGCTTAGAGATGATCCTCTCATATGACTCTTCTCCGACTCCACCTAGCTTTGAGATAATCCTGTCTTCCGACTCCACCTGGCTTTGACATGATCCTGGGTCGTCTAACCACACCTGGCTTAACCAGTGCACACGGGGATATACAACGGGTTGTGGGTGGTTTATGTGTGCAGTCCCCAAAATTTGAAGCGTTATGTAGGGGTTGGTGGTCACTACATATTGCCGAGACAAATCTAGATTATCCCTATCGAGTGGAACAAATAACACACACAGAAGGTATTTATTGTAAACCATGGGAATCATGTCATGTCGACTGAATCTGATGGGTATTTGGCAACCATATTCTATCCCTCAAGATTGCAATCGTAATGCGTGGGTGGTGGTTTCGACCAATATGAAAGGCCACATTTTTCTGGATTTGCGAGGCCACCAGTAAAGGTGTTCAAATCTAGCAGACAGGCACACATTACTTTGCATTCTTGTGGGATTCATATGCAATCTCTAGAAGAGAAGGCTGAAGTTGTTGCAGCCGGGGTGCTACCCCTTCACGAAGGGTTGCCCACGTCTCCTCTTCTCTCGAGTTGGGAGTCAAGAGTTGTTTATGGAACCTCAGTGTTAAGGTCACCCTTGGCACTGGCCCAAAGTGACATAAATTGCGAGGTAACAGGTATTAGTGAAACAAATTTCCTATATTTGCATTATTTCGAAAAAATATGGGACTGTGTATGGGTGACCATAAAGCAAAGTTCAATTGTCAGACCTGCCTACCCCAAAAACTTCCTGTCAGTAATCCATCTTCCCATTTACACTGATTTTCAGGAATATACGCTTCCTGTCAGTAATGCAGAACCACCATGTAAGATATTGTCACGGGGGGAGGGGGGGGGGTAGCGACAGGTCAAACCCATTAGTTCCGCTGTCATCAACATCACGTACACTCTAGCATGATAAATAATAGACGGGGGGGGGGGGGGGTAGCGATGGACCAAAACCATTATATTACACTGGGTCAAAACCATTAGTTACACTGTCATCAACACCACCTACACTCTAGCCTACTCAACTCTAGTATGATAAATGATAGACGGGGGGGAGGGGGTAGCGATGGACCAAAACCATTACATTAAACTGTCATCGACATCGCCTAGACTGTAGTAACTGTAAGATAGGCTGTAAATGATACACTAAACTCCTCAATAAATACACTAACTTAGTCTTAGTACAGTCAGTTGGCCTAACACTACAACATTCACTAAATTTTTGCATTACACATTTCTTTTGGGTTGGCGGTGGCGTCGTTTCGCTGGCAGCCATCATTTCATGCCGCGTGACTACGTTTTGTTTGATCGCGGAAATGAGATTTTGTCATAACGCTGTTTCCTATTGGTTACATTACGACCAGACTCAGCGAATGAAAAACCATGTCACAACATGCTGCATACATATGCTGCCACCTGTTGAATATAGTGCAACCTAAATTTCAGTGATTACCCAACATGGTCAGTCCGTAATATTTTCATCCCTCACCGTAATTTAAGGTGACTTTCCGGAATGATTCCGGACAATCCGGAATGGTAGGCAGGTCTGAATTGTACAACAGATATTACTGAAAGTTCCAAATAACTTGCTTACATTGTTTACTACTACTACTCCACGACGGTAATCAAGTTATAATAGACAGTGCCAATAATGTCCATTATAGACAAGTTTATTGTACTAGAACATTTAATTTTATCAGAGGTAATATAATAATTAATTACCTAATGCAAATGTATTTTAATGTAAGAATTTAATTAAGCGTTGCTGTGGCGATCTTTAATGGCGCCATCTGGCGTGTATTGTGTTGTAACTAAGATATAATGTTAAACGCAGAGCTGTCGTGTTCTACAAGTATGAACTATGCATATTTAATACTTCCTAATCTTCATTGTAACGTTACACATCTTGAGGACAACTTCTCAGAAAAGAATAAGACAAAACAAAATACTGCTCATTTAATTTAATTTGAAGTATTTCTTCTAAACAAAACCCCATATTTTTAACGGTGCCGCTGCAATAAATAAATTACCAGTTGAATAAAACATGTACAGTGCAGTGACAATTAATTAACCTGGTCCTACCCCCACCCCTTCAGTTATGACCCTAGACATTAAAGCAAATGCCGATGCATTTTATTCAAGTTATTAGTTACACTTACCAGCAACTTTTGAAGTTTTAGATAGATATGTTACTGATGCAAGTGACCAATGCTGAAACTTGCTAACTGGGCGATATTTACTGCACTTTGACGTCGTCTATATGACACACACAACTGTGTCATCACCATCATAACAATGGCACACACCGCATACTAAGGTGACACTATTACTGACGAGTGAAGATAAGTGGCGTTGTTAACCATTGGGAGAATGTACAGGGTAGTCCAATGGAAGACATCGCACACTGCCATCTTGTCAGCAAGCAAATGTACATTGCACACAGTACCGCCCAAGTGTGCCCGACGCAGTGGGCTGAGAGCGTGACAGGAGACATTGGCTGTAGCATGTACTAACACACATACACGTATCGCTGTCTGTCCAGTATAGACTGTCCACTACACTGACTCACAGTACACCCACCTCCTACAACAAACAATCATGTGTTCAGTGTACATCATCACATGGGTAGTGCACACATCCCTAGGAAGTGACACCATCACCCGGCATGTTACATCGGGTGATGGTGTCACTTTCTAAGAACTTATCTTTACCTTTTTTACTTTTACATCTTTTACACTTGGCAATTCACATCACCATCATTCACATGTTACATTAATTGGTTCAGTTGGCGAATCAAAATTACAGTAAACTTACATTATTCTACATGCTTGAATTTTATATTGGTTAAACAAATTGTTGATATTTGTACTTACATCTTCCTATGTATGTGCTGATGCTTCACTGCAACTTTAAGCCTACAAGCAGAATAGGAACAATACCTCAGATCCTCACACTATCACTACTGCTTAAGGCCAGACACCCCAGGTGAAATGGTGTTTTTTGACAAAAAATACTTTAAATGGTTTTCTGCCAGATTATTATATCTTTATATGCATATTATCAATAAAGTTAACTTCTATGACTCTAAGTGAGTTATAGTCATGGATCAAGCATGTCGATATCATGTAATCAAATCCATTATGCAATCTTTGACTGCCATTTTCTCAAAAAAATTCTTTACATTTCTGCATTTGGAAACGGGATATCTCTGGGAGTAATTACGCTATATAAATAATGTTTTCAGTGTTACATTCAGCATACTCTAGTGTGTGCAATGATCATACACTTTTTTTAAAATCATGAATAGTTGTGTATGCTTTCGGTAAATTACAAGAATATACAAAATAGCTGTCCACAAATGGATATCTACATACATTGGTACTTTGACACCATTCCTATTTGTGTAACCATAACAGAGACTCCACCATTCCAAAGTCTACACTTTGATTATGGCATTCTAACTACGTCCAACACCAGACTATTAATTAAAATCAACACCATGTCTGCAATATCTACAATGTGCCCTGGTGCAATCACATCCAGACCTGGGGTGGAAGTACTCGGTACTCATAAAACCTATGGGTCATGGACTTTTTTCTCCCAGTCAGAAACAAATGCAAACAATAATTGCAGGCTATCAGTTCAGGCCATAAATCTGTTTGTTTAATTAAGCCACGTTGTCCCAAAGAGCCAATAACAGTTAACACACCAGTTAGACAGGAAATGCCTTTGATGTAGTCTGGAGACCATGCCACTTGACAGTGGCTGACAGTGTTAATTGCTAAGAACAAGAACTGCCAGCCTTCCTCTGTAGAAATAAGGTGGCTCAAGTCAGACTGCCTCCTACACTAGTATAATCCGGTGCCAGCAGCTTGGCTAAAAAGTCCAGGGATTTTGAGCATTTTATTTCTAATATCAGCAGATTGCAACACTGCCTTTGTGCACCAAAAGAAGACAAATTGAACAATGTACCAGGCTATCAGCGTATACATTGGTTTCATATGGTTTTTATTCAAAACAAGGACAAACTTCATTCACATTTATGAGTCATACCATCACGTCATCATGTTTGTAAACTGGAGGGGTTTGTAAAAGGTAACCAACCGTATTTTTGAGGTTCCCATTTGTTTGAAGGGGTAGTCATTTGTTTGTATGTGTATATATACAGTGTATGATGTAAATAATTTAAAAATACGTTATTACTTAATATTTCTATTTTTTAATGTACTTGTGAGAATGTATCATATTCAGCTTTTAGCAATGTACTTGTACTCATCCATCGTCAATGTACTCGTACTCATGAAAATGTACTCAGTCCCAGGTATAATCACATCACCAACCAGGAATACTATGGTAATCCACCACAGATCTCTACCACCATGAGGCAATGTCATTATGTCTGGCAGAGCATGCGATGCACCATAATTGAATAGTAACCAGAGAAGTGGTCACTGGAACGTGACCCTGCGAGACACCATTAAGAGGGACACCGGACTCAGTGGGACTTGTCTTACTAATGCAACGTCGGACAGAAAACATTCAAAACACCTCATCATGTCACAATGTTAAGTGGAGGACATAAGTAAGAAAAACCATGCCTTACATTCAAATGCTTCCTGTGCAAAATACTGAACATCTATGTCTGTGTCCTGCCGGAGTTTCTCCAGACATGGCTTCACCTGCTGTTGCAATGCACTGCAACAACATGACACAGTGTCAAGCGGTAATGCTTGAGTAGAAACATGCTACAGATCTCTATAGAAACAACAATCTACACTTCCACTTCACCACTGAGAATCATCAGAGATATGGATGAAACAAATTTAATTATACAAGTTACACAAAATGAGCTGACAATTGACCTATCCATCGTGTGACCCATTGCTAGGCAAAAGGTGCATCAAGCCATAAGAATTGAATGGCGAGCATGTGTAGGTCTATAGACATTCAACAGCTTGATGGACATATTGCTAGGCAACAGGTCACATGATGGATAAGTCAATTAATGACAGCTGCAGCGTCATGCTAATTGTACCTATTTAGGTAAAGTGACTCTACAAATGATTAGCAATCACTTGCAATAAAACCAAACTGGCACCGACCTTTGGTCAACTTTCTGTCCAATTTTTTGCAGTGTCTTTGCGACATTGAAGCGTACATTGGCTACTTGGTCTTTACCCATGTTTATAATGGTTGGCAACATCAGTTTGGATACCAGTTCTGGGTCACATGCGTCAGACAGCAGCTGTGGGTGATACAACACATTTAACAGCACTTCAATACCTGTTACAGCAGCTATGGTGATACAACACATTTAACAGCACTTCGATGGCAAAACCATTACGTTATGCTGTCATCGACATCGCCTAGACTCTAGTGACTGTATGATAGGCTATAAATGATAGACTAAACTCCTCAATAAATACACTAACTTAGTCTTAGTACAGTCAGGCCTAACACTACAAGTACAACACTCACTACATTTTTGCATTACACGTTTTGTTTTGGTTGGCGGTGGCATCGCTTCGCTGGCAGCCATCATTTCGTGCCGCGTAACTTCGTTTTGTTTGATCGCATAAATGCGAATTTGTCATAACGCTGTTTCCTATTGGTTAGACTCAGTGAATGAAAAACCATGTCACAACATGCTGCATACATATGCTGCCACCTGTTGAATATAGTGGAAGCTAAATTTGAGTGATTGGCGAACATGGTGACAGTCCGTAATATTTTCATCCTTTGCCGTAATACCGTAATTTGAGGTGACTTTCCGGAATGATTCCGGACAATCCAGAATGGTAGGCAGGTGTGTGAAGGGAAATAAAGTTTACATACACTAAAGAAAGAAGAGAATGAGAGGTTGAGATGTGAAGGGAAATAAAGTTTACATACACTACAGAAAGGAGAGAATGAGAGGTTGAGATGTGAAGGGAAATAAAGTTTACATACACTACAGAAAGGAGAGAATGAGAGGCCGAGATGTAAAGGGAAATAAAGTTTACATACACTAAAGAAAGAAGAGAATGAGAGGTTGAGATGTGAAGGGAAATAAAGTTTACATACACTACAGAAAGGAGAGAATGAGAGGCAGAGATGTGAAGGGACAGAAAGTATACATACACTGATACAGAAGAGGCAAGTCATTCTGTGCAGGTAGTTCTGGTCTCGGGCCATCTGCAGCACCTTTGGAATGACCGTCTGTTGCGCCCACTCAGTGCCAAACTTCTCCACCAGCTTTTTGAGATTCTGCGTGGCCGCTTCACGTATCGCATACACTGCAGTTGTCAAATTGTCAATAACACTTTCATGCAAAAAGGAAATTGACTGCTTAAAGGTAGTGTTGTAGCTATCTTTGTAACACAATAAACATTGCCATACATATTCCACAACTGTAGTTGTTATTTTAAATAGGGCTATTTAGTTTTTAATTGGATCGTCTAACAAAAAATTCTTCTCATCTAAAAGCAGAAACAAAGCCAATTGCACATTGCCAATTCTAGACATTTTTGTTGCAGGGAAACGTCATGGATAATGTCAAACAATCAATAATCTATTTTCAAGAAACAAAAATGTTGTAATGAGAAAATAGGAGGAATAGAACAGACTTACCATGATCTACAAGCCATGACATGCACATTGAATTGAGCTTCTCGTCAAAGAAGTCGACACCCTATCGGGGAAAGAGAACAATAATTAAGCAACACTGAAATATACACATTACCAATTACACTACATGCTTTCTGTTTACCAGTAAAGTATATCACATACACATAAAACTTTTCCAGTCTTCCTCACCTATAATGTAGTACAATAACACAACAAGCAGTGTTACAAAGATCTTAATATATCCTAAAATTTATACTACAATACAGTGTATATCAGCCCTAACGAAGCTATCTAAATAGACTGTTGTGTGTACTGACCAGCTGTCCAGCCAGCAGGGGCATGTACTCGATGATGGCGAGACGCACTCGCCACTTTGTGTCCTCTGCCAACTCAACTATCGCTGGCAGTAGACTCTGAGACAGTTGCTTGATGCCAATCACCTGCAACACACACCATGACACCATGCATCTGTGGAACAACCAGTGATTCTTGATCACTCACAACACCAACCATGATGGCAAGAACTGCCATATGTCAGACTGCTAGATAACAATGAATTTTGTCAATGAACATGATGTAACTGAGTTAACCACTCTGCAACATGTTACAGGAACACCTATGCGACCACAATCAAAGAAGTGTTAGCTTGCATACCTCGTTGACGCAGTCAAGGTTTGAGATGATGTTGAGTCGCACCTCCGGACAGTCGTCCTTGAGTTGTGTGAGGAAGAGGGGCAGCAGGTGCTCAATGGTACTGCAACAAGTCACTGATGTCAACTCAAGCTGACATCACACTGCCATACTTCTACGGCCAGGGTTCATACAGAATGAGCAAAGTCAAATTCAAGAACATGTTCGAGATAAAAAGTAGGACTTTTCATTAACATTTTCAGGAGCATTATAAAGAAAAATGTTCAATATTTAATGTCACGTATTTTTGTACACTTCCACTAGATGTAAGTCAGTGTCACTCCTTTTTATTATGAATTTACTCAAACTTATTTGACATTTAAGTAATTGTGTTTTGATTAGAAGAATCTCACACAAGACCATATTGATATTGCCTGCACAAGTCTGTCTTAGCAAGTCCAAGATGTGGTATTTATTTTTCAAAATGCTGTCTTTGGCTTTGCTTTACCCTAGCCTTTAATGATATGCTTTATTGTTTTTGGCAATCTTTTACTTAACCCTACAGGTGACCACTGGGCCGAATTCGGCCCGTGCGATCAGTGCAAAACTGTGGCCCAATTCAGTATCACTCTTTTCAAAAAAAAATTGTTTCCGTCATTAGCAACTCACAGGGGAACGCGAGGTATCATTGGAAAGCTGAATTATTCTTCTTCCTGTAGCATTTTTAGCAATGAGTTGTATTGCGTCATAATTCAGTAATATCACAAATCACAACCAAGCTTTAAAATGTCGTAGTAGTAGATGCCCAAATATGGTTTTTTGTCTCGCTTTGATTATATAAATTGAATCATTTCAAATGTCCGCGGCAACATATCAGCAAAATAAATGACAGTATTTGTGGATCAAGTTATTATATTAGTTCAGACAGTTACACAGACTTTGGGGGCTGTTTTGAAGTGGATATTATGAAGTTGCTGGCGAGCCGGACATCGCTGTCTTGCAGCCGGACATGGGCCGATTCGGCCGGCCTACTTGGTCCGCCAGCGAAGGATGCGATGCATTCAGAATTCAAATACAACATGTCCTATAACCTGATGATATATGTGTGTAATTAGGAACTGTAGGTATTACTTACTTTATTGATATGTAAGGAAATAACAGATACGTCATGTTATCGGACAGGTGCGCCACGGCGCACAACGATAGGCCTACGAGGCCTATTGCCATATTGGTTGTATTTGAACGTTCTACGAAAAATACAATAAAATGAATGAAAAGTTCTGAATATATTTGAGTCTAGTTTTCATTATCACGCAGTTGAAATGTACAGCTACATTTGTCACACTGCATGCATGAACATACAACCGCACAATAATTATTTTGTCACTCGGCAAACTTGGGTTTCTACTTTACCCTCGTTCTGACGTTCATGAAGAATAGTCTAAATTTTACATGGGTCTACCTACAAAAATTCTTATAAAATAAACTTATATGAGTATATCTGATTAATTTTTTCTGTACTCATTAGCTTATATACATGGCTACATTTCTCTAATTGGACATTGACACATACAACCACTCGGAAATTAGCTAGTAGTAGGGAGAAAGAAAAAAAAATTTGCATTTATTTTCTGTCAACTTTAAAGTTATATCTTCATGATTATTTGATGTTATGCAAATATCATCACTGCATACTAATAAAGGGTCTTTTTGCTAACAAAATGATAGCTCAATCATATTTTTTCAATACGTATTAGCGAAGTTGTGATTTTAAAAAACACCCCTACAAATAGCTCCAAATTGTGTATACCGTGGAAGTTTACCATTGGTCACCTGCAGGGTTAACTTGCCTAAATTATTAGCAGTGTCCACCTACACGGTCCTCCTTCGTGGAAGTAAAATATTATTTATATATTGTCAATCTAATTACTAATACATTTCCTCTGGTGCTTCCTTCCTTCATTCAATTTCTTACATTTTATATTCAAATTAGGCTTGCAATGCCTGTGTGTATATGATGACGACTGACGGGCAATGTCCACATTATTTTGTTATCGCACTAACTTCTGAATGTCATGGCGATCGTTCACAACCCAATTTTTTTAATCATCGCCCAGTAACCACTCATATCTGAATCTACTGTCCTCCATAACTCAAGGCATGGCGATTGTCAATCATAAACGGACTAAAACAAAAAAATAAACAATACGGACGCCGACGAGTGACCGCACACATGGAGAAAGAGCATCTACTGAAACGTCTTTTCATCTTCCGTCATGTTTTTTAAAAAAATTCAGAAATTTTACTCACGGATTTTCACGAAAAAAATTACTGACGGGTTCGATAAAATATTATTATAATTATTTTGTTGACAACTCGTCACTAATGTGCTTGAATGTTTCAAGGACATTCAAGAACATCCAGTGAAATTCACGGCATCTAACGGTGGACGCAGAGTGATGGCAATAGTCCCTTGGACCTTCGACCAAAGGACTAAAAACAGAATGTAACACTAGGATATACCAAGACTGAAAATCTTAGACTCTGGCGTTAAAAAGTTATAAGTGACACTTACTTTTCCTTGCCAAGGATTGGTGAGAGTCCCATGATGACAGAGGCTAGTGCTGACTTGACATGTTGGTTGGCATCTGACACGAGCTCCTTTACAGATGGCAGGATGTTGGTCATGATGATCTGTTCCTTGTTGGCTTGGGATAGGTTCGCACAGAAGTCTGCAAACCAATATCTCATGTACACATCACTGGCACATATACCAACATCAAATGTAAACACGGGCCATGGTTGGCACACACACCAATGTCTCATGTAAACATAATTGGCACATATACCAATGTACCCAGGGTTAATACAGAATGAGCAAAGTCAAATTCAAGAACATTCAAGGGGGAAAAAGTATGACTTTTCATTAACATTTTTAGAAGCGCTATAAAGAAAAAATGTCATTATTTAATGTCATGTATTTATACATTTCCACTAGAAATTTGTAATTGTGTGTAGGTGTTTTTTTGACAAGTTTTGATTAGAAGATTATCACAGAAGACTATTAAACTCTAATTAAATTGCTTTTCACAATCATAACAATGGCAATGACGCTTAGTGCGTCATGTTTTCACCAAGATTCTCATTAGGCTAACTGTGCACATAATTTCTCAGTGAGTCTGAGATATTGCCTGTGGAAGTCAGTCTTAGCAAGTCCAAGATGTGATATTTATTTTTCAAAATGTTGTCTTGCTCTGCCTTACCCTAGGGCTAGGCTTGGCCTTTAAAGTTTAATGATATGCTTTATTATTTTGGCAATCTTTTACTTAACTTGCTTAAATTATTAGCAGTGTCTGCCTAAAGTTCCTCTTTCGGGGAGTAAAATATTATTTATATATTGTCAATCTAATACATTTTTTCTGGAGCTTCCTTCCTTCATTCAATTTCTTACATTTTATATTTGACTTAGGCTTGCAATGCCTGCGCGTGTGATGACAATTGACAGGCGATGTCCACATTATTTTGACATCGTTCCGTGCATCGCACTAACTTCTGAATGTCACAGCGATCGTTCACAACCCAATTTTTATAATCACCATCCAGTAACCCCTCATATCTGAATCTACTGCCATCCATAACTCAAGGCATGGCAATTGTCAATCACAAACTGAAGAACACATGATGGAAACAAGATTTAAAATAAACAATATGGACGTTGGCGAGTGACCGCACACATGGAGAAAGAGCGCATCTGATTGGTTCACGCATTCACATGGCGACATCTAGCGATTATGCATACTGCTATTTCATGTGGTGCCATCTACTGAATTGTGTTACCGCTCATTTTCATCTTCCGCCATGTTGTTTTTGAAAAATTGTCAGAACCACCCATTTTTACGAACGGATTCCCCAAAATATTATTACAATTATTTCGTCGACAACTCGTCACTAACGTGCTGGAATGTTCATGAAAATCTGATTCAAGAACATTCAAGAACATCCAGTGAAATTCAAGAACATTCGAGGGTACTCGAACGAAAAAATCAAATCCAAGAACATTCAAGACTTTCGGGGACCTGTGCGAACCCTGAATGTACCATGTAAACATGTCTGGCACCATATACCGTCTCATGTAAACATGATTGGCACATATATGAACATATCATGTAAACATGTCTGGCACATATGCCAACATCTCGTACAAACATGACTGGCATACAAGCCATACATACCAATGACTGGCACATGTCACATGCATACATTTACACAATTACTTACATTTGTGAATCCTTTTTTTGAGCAGATAGGATAACAAAAGTGATAAGTGGCGTAACTGCACCTGTACGAAGTTACCCCAATGAATGGATGTAGCTGTGAATGTAAATGTTGTGGATGATATGGCAGAGACAACAATCAATGTGTTGATCCACTGACGGTGAAGTCATACCTTTGATTTTGTTGGCCGATGCTGCACGCACCTCCGCCTCACAATCCTTGAGTAGACTCTGGAAGGCTGGCACCAGATCTGTCTTTGTAATGTCTGGGCCAACTGCCTTCTGCAGCTGTTCACAGCAACAATCACACCTCATTGAATACTACAGCATTATACAGCTGTTCACAGCAACAAACACACCTCACTAAACATTACAGCCTTCTGCAGCTGTTCACAGCAACAAACACCTCACTATAAATCACACTGTTTCAACAGAATGCAAACTATTGACACTGTAAATGATGAATGTTGGTGTGATGCAACAAATAACAATCTCAGAGAATTAATATTCTTGGTTGAAGGCAACAGAGGTTACTTGATCAATAAATATCGTAAACTTTACACAACTACACAACACTATGCTACTGCACATGTAGAAATAGTTAATTACCCGAGACACTGAATGCCATATAAGTGGAATTCACATGAGCTGGACAGATGACATCACAGAGGGTATGGGACCGAGATAATCAGAGTGGCAAGGGGCCAAGTGTTAAGAAAGCATCAGACACTGAAGTGGTATCCTAACTACAGCTGCTGTCGTGGGACAGGTCACAGGTGAGGTTGAAGAACCTTGAACACGAACACAGGTGAGACACAAGAAGCCCTGGAGGCACACTAACCTCTGTGAACTTGTCTGCGACCATGTATCTAACACGCCATGACTTGTCATTGGCTGCCTCGCGTAGTGTTGGCATCACAAGCTGTTCAGTGTCGTCTGTCGACAGCAGTGTCGCCACAACAGCACATGCCTCCACCGCTAGGAGGCGCACAGAATCCTACAATGTGTAACATATTCACCATGTGACCCCATATCACTTCCTACAACATTCCGGAACTACACAAAACATTCTCATCTACTAAATTACATTTTTGAGACTGAACATTTAACACCATAGGGATGTACTGTTCTACCAAAAACATAAACTTCCTCCTTATCCAGTGATATTTCATCTAACAACTACTATTACATATGTGCCTGCACACATACATTACTGCAACACAACAACTAACACAGCAATCTATAACATTTGACATCAGTATTTCCTAACTTAAATACTACAAGATACCAACCAGGTTATACTGACCTGCTCATCAGAGGCAAGAGCGGTAAAGAGTGGAATCAGGTCAGACTTGAGGTACTCCGTCTCGACCACCTTTGCAAATTCACCCAGCTTTGCAGCAGCTGCCCTTCGCACCATTGGTGTGTCATCACCACACACGCTACGGAAGTGTCTGTGACAACAAACAGGCCAGGTGACTGGTGGGACAGGCCAGGTGACTGGTGGGACAGGGAACGTGTCTGTGACAACAAACAGGCCAGGTGACCCATGGGACAGGGGATGTGTCTGTGACAACAAATTGGTCAGGTGACTGGTGGGACAGGGGAACTTTGATAATTTACATGATTTTACAGTGAATGTTTTGTGTTGAAAACTTCTGCAAGAAACCTGCATCTAAAGAGAAGACCGAATATAGCACTCACTGTCTGAGTTCTGCCTTGACCGCGCTGGATACACGAGGGTAGCACACGCTGAAGAGACCGCATGCCGACGTCCGCGAAGTGAACCAGTCACCTACAACCACATATGCAAACTGTCACATACACAGAAGGTTGCAGTACACTGGGATGATGAAGTGCTGAGAAAATACAATGCAGAATGTAAGTTTGTGGCATGAGATGAGTAGCACTTACCACCAGATAGTCTCTTCACGAGTGGGACAAAGTAGTTCTCTAGGTCAGATGGTGAGTGCTGCGCTGCTATGGTGCGGAGGGAGTCGACTGCCTTGTCCCGGACAACCGTCTCCTCCACTGTGGCAAGACTCTCCAGTGGAGGCTGAAACCACAACAAATGTAGGCGGGTGTTTCACGAGATGATTGACGAGATAATCAGCAGTTGTCAAGGTATACTAATCATTCTACTGTCTTGATATAACTATAAAATGTCTACAATGAAAGACCAAACAATTGATAAAAATCAAATCTTTGTGGGTTTTATTAGAAGTGTTATGTTTAAATGACAAGCTGTAATCTAGATCAACTGTCTGTTTATCACTAAAAACATGAGCACGTTGTTTGACTGTTTATTGGTACTGATAATCTATGGTATGTGTAAGAACTCACCAGTAAACAGTGTACATGCTCTGGCCCGCCCACCAGTGGTGTGAATGAACCTAACTGTTCAGCAAGGGCCAACAACACCTCATCTTCATCATAGATTGTGTCTGAACCGGAACACACAAAGGAGACACTCATTAACAAGTGAACCCTTTATTGGATGAATTATTTCAACTTTTCCAAATAAAAAATTCTTCACCACCTGTTATGATATTGTATTCAACAGACCATACACAAAAAACATATGAAATAAATATTTATTTATACTAACTTAACATAGCAGCACTGATTTTGCATGATTAGTTTTTTCAAAAATGGCAATAGACCAAGCAAAAAGTTTAAAACTGGTATGTTGCCTCAGGGCAATGTCCAATAAATGGTAAACATGTATGGAAGAGACAATTAGATTAAACTTAAACACTTTTAAATACAGTAGAACCTTGCTTTACAGCCACCTCGCAATTATGGTCACCCCGGGACAGTCCCAAATTATTTGGTAACTTTAATGTATAGGACATTAGTCCTGCTAATAAAGTCACCTTGCTATTCAGGTCAATTGTGTCCAGTCGGGAGGGAGACCTCAATAATAATATAACAAACACTGAGCACTTACCTGTAAGAAATGGGATAAGTTCCTTTCTTGTTCTTTCTACTCCCAAAGCAAGGGCTATTGTAGACAATTTCTTGATGCTGTTCAGTCTCAACTGCAAAGCGAGCATTAAACTTCTTAACATCAAAATATGAAAAGACAACATTCATACACCTGGCCACGTGTAGATGTCCATAAAAATATCCTATGTACAATTATGCTTTAATAATATGATCAAACCACATATCTTCAACACATAATAAAACATACACTAATATGTAAATATAATATATTTACAAGCAAGTAGAAGCAAGAAGTAATGCATATAGATTCTGGATATTTTGTCTAACAGGTTGCAGTTATACTGATGCAAGTGTCAAATGTGACAAGAGTAGAGCTTACACTATCGTAATATATTGATGTGAAAAATACATTTGTAGCATAAATTTTATTTTAAACCCGTCTGTGTAGCGATTCCTGTGGAAAATAAAAATTTAATGAGCTAGGCAATCACGTGGTATCTTAACGTCACATATGACTCACACTCGCAGCAGGCCGACCCTTTCTATGCATTCAGAGCATGTTTACATGGATAGTTTTGGGGTCGAAACGAGCGTCAGAATGGGTTATTGTGCAATATTCCGATGTAATACAAACACTAGTCATCATAGAGAAACAAGCAGTTACCTAACGGTTCCACATGAATTCAATTTTATTCAAAACAATGAATGCGAATAAGCCTACAAGTCGACTAGGTATCGCCGAGCTTGAGCTAGTTTTCAGAATAATTATATCGAATGCAACCAACAGGAGATAATGTACACCAATATACATACATAGCAAACATATATCGTATCCAGCTATAGAAAGTAACGTGTATAATCTTGTAATATCACTAGAATATCGATGTATGAAGGAGGAGTTGTACAATTTATCATAACAACTTAAACCAGTCAGCGAATTTCTGTCGGTTCTGCTAGCTCATGTGGTAAAGGCGTTGCTTCCTTGGCATTTATTTTGTAATCGGGTGACACTGGTTCGATCCTGACACCAAACTATTGATTTTTGTTGTTTATGTTTTCACCAAGTAATATAAACCAAATCATTTTATACTATGATGCACTGTGTGTAAATATTGTGGTAATTATTTATTCGCCACAAAAATGAAAATATGGTAATTATATATAACGATGTTTCTAAATTGTATTTATCCAGACAGATCACCATTTGTTTTCAAATATATAATTACAATAAATTGCCGTACAATATATATATATATATATATATACAGTTAATACATTCTATATCCATTACATTATATTTGTTTATATATTTACAAACAGTGCATCATAGTATAAAAATGATTTGGTTTATATTACTTAGTTAAAACATTAAGTGTTAAAAAAATCAATGGTTTGGTGTCGGGATCGAACTGGCGTCGCCCGATTACAAAATAAATGCCAAGGAACCAACGCCTTTACCAAATGAGCTAGCAGGACCGACAGAAATTGGCTGACTGATTTAAGTTGTTATGATAAATTGTACAACTCCTCCTTCATACATCGATATTCTAGTGATATTATAAGATTATACACTTATACACATTACTTTCTGTAGCTAGATACAATATATGTTTTTTATGTATGTTTATTGGTGTAGATTATCTCCCGTTGATTGCATCCGATATAATTATTCTAAAAACGAGCCCAAGCCCGGGGAAACCTAATCGACTTGTAGGCCCATTCACATTCATTGTTTTGAAAAAAAATTGGATTCATGTGGAACCGTAAGATAACTGCTTGTTCCTCTATGATGATTAGTGTTTGTATTACATCGGAATATCGCATAACTCATTTTAATGTTCGTTTCGATTCGAAAGCTATCCTTGTAAACATGCTCTGAATGCATGGAAAGGGTCGGCCTGATGCGACTATGGGTCATATGTGACGTCTTTCTCCCGAAAAGCGTGCAAAAAAATATGCATATTCGAAAATGTCTGGATGCACAGTATAAAATGTGGAATTTCTAATTCATTGAATTTTTTATTTTGTTGGCTTGGTGGACATGGAAATAGATAGCAGGATGTAATATAATATGAATTCAAGCCATATATGTTTTTATTCCCTTTAAATTAAGGACAGACTAGCAGTAGCACAATACGACGTTAGTTGGTGCCACAAGATTAGTTGTGTAACGGATGTTCAGTTGAGTTCCATGCTGACGATTAGGTGCCCTTGGTATGTCAAGCCAGTATATGTTGATTATTGGACGAACGCCCATCGGCATCGCCGTAACCTCATCGATATCGTCATCGACGGACGGGCGTAAATTGGATTGGTGTTTCACTGTATACGGGATGGGACACCCCCACCAGCAACTAAACGTTCAGCCTAACGTTATAATATTTAACAACGCAATTCCAAAATAAAAATACCACACATCTTAAAGGCAGAACTGACAATCATAATTTTAAGGATTAGTTAGGTAACCGACATTCGGAAAACGGAATCCGACACCGGTCATCAGTGAAAATAAACATTGGGACAGGCCACACCAAACATGTTCGCATAGGTCGCAGTGTTATAGTCAATATTGCATATTTTGCCCTAAGTAATTGCACACGTAATGGCTGTTACATTCGACGTACCTGTACGTCTTCATTCCTCAATTCGTCAATCAAAACAGCAATTGGGTAGAGGGAATCGTCCCCGGTAGCATCACTGGCAGCCATTTTTAATCTTTCCTGCCGACCGAAGGAAAATGCAACGGGTTTTCCTTTTGGATCGCACGGAGAACGTGCAGTGTCGCCTCCTGTCGTATAATGTCCATACTATTTGATTAAAATGATTATTATTGTATTGTATTATTGAATTGTCCGATAGAGGTCGCATATGACGTTTTAGCACTCTCGCGTCTTCGTGACGTACATCGTGACCAACAAAACATCAACAAAGCACACGAAACTACCGTTTAGCTTTTACACTTGAAACAACAGATTGGAATTTAGACCAAGTTCGACCAACGTAAATGTAAGAAACTTACACTTTCTGAGCATATATGCAACGTATGTTGATTTACAAAAAAATTGGACTTTTATTTATTACTTAGCCTTAAAGGGACACTTTAATGTATAGATTGCGCTATTCCACGACAGAAGTATTTTGTTGGCCGACGCTTGGCGTCTGCGGCTAATTATAGAACGTTCTGGTGTAGGCGATTATGTTTGCCGTCGTTAGTTCTCGGGAACACAAGAGAAGCGTGGCGCGCTGCATCTAGTGGTTGTGTTGTTGATAAGCCTGGATTTATTTATTTAGTGTTGTTAGTTTGCAACAGTATATGTCATAAATAAGATCTCTAATTTAATAATGTGTTACATTATGCCTGTTGTTGTTGAAATAAAGTTTCATTCATTCATTCATTCATTCAACAAAAAATCCTTATCAACAACACAATTACTAGATTCAGCGCTCGCTTGTCTGGAGTTCCCAATAACTAACGTAGGGAAACGTATCGCCTGCACGAGACTGTTCTATAAATAGCCGCAGACGCCACGCGTCGGCCGGCAAAATACTTCTGCCCTGCCCCTGGAATAGCGCAGTCTATATCCGGGGCCCCTTTAAGTCAAGACCACTCGGACGAACAGTTACAATAAATAAAAAGACAACTATTTAAATATAAATTTAATTATAATGGCGTAGCATATAGCACAATTTTAATACAATAGATCTGAAATACTTTAAAGGTATGCATTCAACCATGACGAATGCTTGACTGGGAGAACTAGATATATATTTGTTATTATTTTAGTTATTTATTGCTCCTATTATTGTATTCATGTAATGGTGCACCGTGTTGTTGCAATTATCATAACACGTACGGCTCCTCTGAGTGTATAAAACCCAGTGAGAAACCCTGTCCGGCAGATTAGGTTGTGCCAGCTTCCTGCAAAATGACGCCTGCTAACATGTATTAAATTAATGCGCTTGTTCGCCGCGCGGCTAAATTACCGCCAAGCATCTGTCCACCAAGTTATTATAATCTGTAACTGTTATAACCAAGTGTGTTCATGTGATTGTTCAACTGGACTTAACGTAAGTTATAAAAATGCACCAAAGTTAAAATTTTAGAGTTTTCATGGGGAACCCAAAGAGGACGCTTCGACACGCCCACATGTTTGACTCGACTGAGCCAAGCCCAAGGGCAAGCCAATTAGAAGTAGTGCATGGTTACCGCCGGTTGGAAGTAGTCCATTCATGCGAATCCGGTGTCCACGTACATCAGAAGGCAACCGCATTGAGAACGTATTGTACATATCTAGTTAATTCTTGACATACACGTTTTGGTGAGTGTTTAAAGCTTTCTACTGCGTCGTAATTTTTGTACATACACACATCCCGATAATGTTAGATATTGCAGACTTGACCCAGCATAGTTATATAGTTCTACTTACCCAGGGGGCTAAATGCAGTTTTTTGGTGTAGACATGAAATGCTGTAGAATCCGGACCCACCTCGATTTCGCCGTTATAACTTCAGTTTTGCCTAGCTTTTATACCTCAGTGTGTTAGTTCCATTATTCAACATTATCCCATATACATATTTGATATTTTACGTTTAAGAATATTGCATCTTAGCGCACTTTTGAGGCGTAAATAGCGCCCCGGTTTGCATCAACATACGCCGCTCATTTTACGAGCGCGATGCGGTAACGCACGGTCCCGTAACGCACGACTGCAGCGTTGCACAATAGCGCAAACCGGGTCGTTATTTGCGCTTAAAAGTGCGCTAAGACACAGTATTTTCGTAATATAAATATGCCTGGGATGATGTTAAATGGTGGAATTAATGCTCTTGAGGTATCAAATTTAGGCAAACCTCAAGTTATCACAGCGAAATTGAAGTGGGTCCGGATTCTACACAAGGTTTACCCCCAAAAAATGATATCTACATATATATGGTGACGATCTTACAATCTGTATATGTACCAGTTAAGTCAGTGTTACTAATGCAGCTAAATTGTGCCAAATGAAAATTAAATCGACTTGGCCAGATAAGAAATAGTGGTTCAAAATGCATTGCTTTTCAGGTTATTTTTTTATATTTTTCGAATGTAATTTACACATGTTTGTTAAAATGAGTCTCATATGACCCATTTGTACTAAATTAGTTTCTCCTACGAATCCACTTTACAGAGGAAGGAAAGGTATTAGAATCCATGACTTTTAAACCAAAATGTAGGCGATTTCTTTCCCCTACCCCCTAAACACAACCGTCAAGCAAAATAAAGGAAAATCGCCGTGTTCAAATGGTAACAGTTCTTTTTTTTTTACTTCAACATATTAAATAACATTGCTTTAGGTAGCACTAGTTTATGAGTAGTCTGAAAACATTTACCTCCAAATTAACAGAACATAAGACAATCTTGTCATCACAAGGTCATCCTTAGAAAAAAATTCTATAGAAAACTATAAATTTCCTATAGTATTCTGTAGTATTCTATAGTTTTTCTATAGTATTCTATAGAAAACTATAAATTGGTTATGGAAATCTTAATTTCCTACAGCATTCTATGCAATATTTTATATAATTCTATAGAATATGCTTTAGTTTTTAAAGAACGTATAGTTATTTGTAGGATTCTATAGAAAACTATAGAATATTCTATAGAATCCTATAGTTTTTAGGCAACTTATAAGTTTTTTGTAGGAATATATAGAAAACTATAGGATATTCTATAGAATCCTATAGTTTAAGACAACCTATAGGTTTTTTTGTAAGAATCTGTAGAAAACTATAGAATATTCTATAGAATTCTATAGTTTTTAGAGAACCTATTGTTTTCTGTAGGATTTTAGAGAAAACTATAGAATATTCTATAGAATCGTATAGTTTTTAGAGAACCTATAGTTTTTTTAAGGATTTTATAGAAAACTAGAATATTCTATAGAAACCTATAGTTTTTAGAGAACCTATGGTTTTTTTGTAGGATTCTACAGAAAACTATAAAATATTCTATACAATCCTATAGTTTTTAGAGAACCTATAGTTTTTTGTAGGATTTTATAGAAAATTATAGAATATTCTATACAATCCTATATATTTTAGAGAACCTATAGTTTTTGTTGTAGGATTCTACATAAAACTACATCATATTCTATAGAATTCTATAGTTTTTAGATAATCTATAGTTTTCTGTAGAAATGTTATTTTAGTTTCTGTGGAAACTTTTAACCACTGTTTTAGAAACATGTATGTATTTTTTTGTTATGTACATGTGGTGGATGTTACATAGAAATATTATATGTCAGTATGTTGTAAACTAAAACGATGCTACTGTATTATTTTATACCGAAACATTCTAGCTAAGCTTATTGTTATGAATCCGGCAGCGCCGCTACCGCATCCCATAATGTTATTACCTGTGAGTCATTTCGGCGCGTAACGTTTAATTTCAAACAGAAGAAGGCGAGACGACCTAGCGCGAAGTAGATAGATTGCGGACAGAGTCATTATAATGAAGACATTTCGTTGCCAAAGATTGCTCTGTTTTGTTTTTATAACTATTTGATCCACAGAGTAAAATACTGTTAACAATATTACGAAATAGTTATAAACAGTAACCAACTGCATTGACATGGCCACGTGAATGAATAATAAAAACAAGTAAAATGCAACACAGACTGTTAAAAAATACCCTAAACTAAATGACAATAGAATGCAAATATGTGATCGATGATATGTTTTTTTTACCTTTTTTGTGATGTATAGGCATAGCCATAGCATAGCCATAGGCTATAGCCAGCTAGGGACTAGTGTAGCCTGTAGGTATATAATTAACATTTTTAGATATAGACATCATGTCTATACTAATGTATATGATGCCTAATGGCAATGCCAATGATTTAAATAACTATTTATTTTGATTCATAATAACAATATTAACAATTTAGTTGTCTGTTTGTTAATGTTACTAATCCTGATAATAGTGATATATATATATATATAAAGGTAGATTACTGTCACAGTACTAGACCTACTTGTTAAAAAAATTATATGGTTACCGGCTACTGCCGATAATGGGAACCGGTGGCCAAGTGGTAAAGCACCGGTCGAGGGGACTGGAATCGAATCCAACTATCGGCCAGTTTAAAAAAACTTGGGAAATTTTGTTCTCTTGGAAAATACACTAGGCCATTGGTCCCTTCTAACTGTTATCTGCCAGAGGAAGTAAAAGATCCCACACATGGGATAAATGAGCTAATTTGAGTCCATCCTGTAGTGGACTTACTACCTGTTGGGCATGTAGATGAGGATATTATGAGATAAAACCACAGTGCAACATTGTAATAGGACTTTGCTGAATAATAAGTATTTGTCAGAATGTTCAATTTTTTAGATTTATGGTGTATAATATAAGCCACACATATTGTATTTTTATTGTGTTCTGTTCCATTTATTTCAGGTTGGTGTCATCACTGATGTCCAAAAGCAAGATTTGTCCATTCTGACAGCACTGATACCAATATAAGTGGTATAGTGTTTGTGTGTATACTTTCTGAATTATTGAATATTACGATAACATACCCTGTATAATTATACAGTATATTGCAATACAGAACTCGGAATCAATTTATTTGACCAATAAATATGGTACATGTGTAAGGTTTCAGGGCAAAGCACAATAGTGTAAATATCATCTTAAAATTGACATGATATTGAATATCTCAATACTACAAAATCACAATGACCGATATCTAGACCCAAACTATTTTTTTTACAGTAAAACCTGTCTTGGATAACCACCTGCTTTCTCGGTTCCTCTTGAAATTGACCATATTTTCAATGTTTATTGACCTGTCATGGGCGACCACCCGTCTTGAAAGACCACTTTTGCTAGGCTGAAGTGGCGGTCACTCAAGACAGGTTCTACTGTACATTTCAATTGTGCAATTTTGCCTAGGCAAATATGTCACCAGAGCTGCATGACGTTTATTGTATTTTACCCTTAAACCCTTCATATATATACTATTGTTATGCACTGGTAATAATGCATGAGTGTATAAATACAGTGTGGTATGCCACGTTCCAAGTAATGGAAGAAAATCATTCAACCATGCCAATTATGTTCAGTCAGAATGACTGACCCAACAACAGTTTCCAATCTAACATTCTAGAAGTGTTGAGAAACAGCCCATCTTGCTTAGAGTTTTCCTTGCTCTCTTTGTCAATATAAAATGGAATACCATGTTGTACCTGTTTCAAATTACCGTGGTAGTATACCAGCGGATATGGGTCAAATTCATTGTCATGTATTTAAATACAAATAATCTTGAAGGATTAAAATATGATAAAATGAAAAAGTATATATTTCAATACAAATATGTATTAAAGGTACTTTTCAGAATTCTTTTTACAAAACCGCCAATAGCAAAAATAATGGCAAATGTTATATTGAGATATGTTGTTTATCAACATAATTTGACGATGTTATGTACAAAATGACATGAGATGTCGCTTACTGGCTGGCAGTCTTTGGTGTTTGTACCATGTATGAAAATACCATGTTGTACCTGTTTCAAAATACCATGGTAGTATACCCGAGTACAGTGTATATCAAGTCACTGGCATTGGAACAGGGAAGGGGGCGTTCCAAAAAGAACCCACCTTGAGGTTCTCAAGACAAAAAACACCCTAAGGCACTCTGAAAACCTAAATAAGCACCCCCATTCCGCAATATTTAGGGGTAATCCTATCTCCAGCCCCCCATACACCACAAACTGCACACCCCTTCCTAAATGTTGGGGAGCTAAGCTCCTAATCCACAAATATTAGGGACTAAGCCCCCCCGGCAGGTTCCAATGCCTATGTAAGTAAAACAAGTATTACAATGTTTAATTTGTTTCCTACATGGGTGTTGATTGATGTGTATTTTAGCAGTAATATATTTAATGTTTCCAACAATATTTTTCTTGCTATCCCTGTTGTGAATGTCATTGTGACATGTAGTCTGTGCTATTTCAGATAATGGCTCATTACTGTTCACGAGTATTTAAGGATTAATTTCTTGACATGTATGCTCAGTAGTCTATTTGTTGTATTTATCATATACTTAATTGTTCATATTGTATTATAATGTATACATAAGGATTTGAGAAATGATTTGTGTCATTATTAGCATTGCTTGCATTTATGTACATGTATGCTCAATATACTTTATTTTGTATTTGTTTTATTTGGTCATTCAATATGCTTGGATATTACTGTAGATTGCCTGTATGATTAATGTATTTGAATATATATAATACAAATATTTGAAGATTAACGTGCACCTCTGTTAATGAGTGTGTCATACAGAATATTTTCTACAGGATATATTCTGTAGTATATATCCTACAGGAAATAGCCTATATGAAATGTATCGTGGTACTGAGTATTGTGGTAGACTAGGCTAGAATTGAAAACACGATGTTGATCGGTTCCATTTTATTTCAATAACAAACCCAACGGGGTTTTCACTTCCGTTCGCACGGGCAAGCTAAACTGCATAGCGTTCAATTACAGTATCAGCGATACACCACATTCCTCCAATTATAAAGAACACTTATGACATAGGCGGGCAGCGCACGGCGTACACCCTTATTATAGATCAAGCCTGATCGGCGGCTTAATCACTCTAGCAGATCGTCGGGGATTGGAGATTGGAGACGACGATTGTGGTGTGGAGATGATTGGAGACGACGATTGGGATCGACGGTGGTTGTCGACTCTCGGGTTCGGACAGGGGAACGTTGATGGGTGGCGCTGTCGGCGGAACAGCGCTCGGATCGGGTGGCGGAAACGTCTCGTTGACGTTCTCGTCGGGGAGACGCGAGCGTAGATGGTCGGCGTGGCGTCTCCAGATGCGTCCGTCATGCTGACGATGAACGAGACCGGTCCGGTGCGATCAGTGAGAACTCCCGGCAGCCACTTCGGTTTGCCAGCGAAGTTCATTGCCCAAACCGCGTAGAATGCGGTTTCTGACGTATCCGTGGACGTGCGGTAGTCACGTGCCTGTTCCTGATGACCAAGCACTCGGTTTACTTGCTGCGGTAGCAACAGGTCGAGTTTTATGCGCGGCAACTTTTAGTTGAGCATCTGAGCCGGCGACTCGCCCGTTGTGGATTGCGGCGTCACTCGGTAATGCGCCAGATAGTTGTAGAGTCGTGTCTCGAGGTCTGGTCTTCCGCTGGTCTTCCTCAAGCTCCGTTTGACGACAGTCTGCACCGCCCTCTCAGCGAGGCCGTTGGTCGCTGGGTGAAACGGCGCACTGCAGATGTGTTTAATGCCGTTACTACGACAGTACGCTCGGAACTCCTGGCTCGTTGCAGACGACATGACGTGCGCGTCGATATACTTTGAGTGTGCGTCTACGATCACGAGAATAATTTTGCCCTCAAACGGTCCCGCGTAGTCGATGTGCAGTCTGTACCAGGCCTTGCCAGGCCATTCCCACGGATGTAAGACTGCTTTCGCCGGCAGCTTACTGTGCTCCTGGCATGTTCCGCAACTGCGTACTTTGTTCTCGATTTCGGCGTCCAGTCCCGGCCACCAGACATAGCTGCGAGCCAGTGATTTCATACGCACTATGCCCGGATGGCACTCGTGTAGTTCCTCTAGTATGCGTTCGCGCCCTGGCATAGGTATGATTACGCGCGAACCCAACAGCAGACAGCCCTGCTGTATGGTTAGTTCGTTACGCCGTCTGGGGTAAACGTCCTCGACATCATCAGTGTTTGACGGCCATCCCTGCCGCACGTACCCCGCCACTGCAGACAGGATAGGGTCGCGCGAGGTCCACTGCGCGATCTTAGCAGCGGTGATCGGTGTGTCGTCGACGATCGACAACGAGAGTACCCCCTCAGCCGGTACAGGGATGGACGATAGCTCAGTAGGCAAAGGTAGTCTGCTTAGACCGTCTGCATTGCCGTTCTGAACCCCAGGTTTGTAGCGTAGTGTGTACTGATAGTTCGACAGCGTAGCGGTGGAACTTGGTTACGCCAAACACGACGGCCAGGCCCTCACGTTCAACTTGCGCGTAATTCTTCTCTGCCGTGACGAGCGAACGTGATGCGAATGCCACAGGCCTGTCTGTGCCGTTTGCCATGCGATGAGAGAGCACGGCGCCGATGCCGTATGGAGACGCGTCGCAACTCAACAGCAGTGGAAGACTCGGGTCGTAATGCACCAGAATTTGCGACGATTGCAACAACGCTTTTGACTGTTCAAACGCACGTTTTTGAGGCGACCCCCAATGCCAGGAAATGCCTTTCTGCAACAGCTGTTGTAGCGGCGCTAGCACAGCGCTCAGGTTTTTCAGAAACTTGTGATAATAGTTCACCATGCCCAAGTAGCTTCGCAATTCTGACACTGATGTCGGCGCAGGTGCCTGCTGCACTGCTTGTAGTTTCTCTGTAGTAGGATGGATGCCCTCGGCGTCTAGACGATGCCCCAGGTACACACACGAGGCCTGCATGAACGCACATTTCTCTAGCCGTAGCCGCAAACCTGCTGTTTGTAGTCGGCTCAGCACAGTGACTAGATTCGTCTTAGCCTCCTCGTACGTGTGACCAGATGTCGTCAAGGTACACTGCTACCATCGGTATATTCTGCACTAGTTGCTCCATCTCCCGCTGAAAGATGCCGGGAGCGGATGCTACGCCATAGCATAGGCGTGTATATGCGAATAGTCCCTTCAGCGTAGTGAGCTTCTGTGAGTCGGCACTGAGGACGACCTGTTGATAGGCGTTGCTCAAGTCTAGCTTAGAATAAGCCACGCCCCCTGACAGTTTAGCGTACAAGTCCTCAATGTTAGGGATCGGGAATTTGTCAATCTTAGCAGCTTTATTGACAGTGAGCTTATAGTCCCCGCAAATGCGTACCTCGCAATTAGCTTTTAGAACGGGTACGATTGGTGCCGCCCATTCAGAATGCTCAACTGGTACCAGCACCCCCTCTGCCTGTAATCTATCGAGTTCGCTATCGACTTTGCCCCTCAATGCCAGTGGAACAGTGCGTGGTTTGAAGCAGCGTGGCACAGCTTCGCTATCTATGTACAGCTTTGCTTCAACCCCCTTTAGTTTGCCCAGACCTTCACTAAAGAGTTCTGGAAACATGCGCGCGAAATCAACATTTTCCTCTACTCGATGAACTGTAGACCAGTCCAACTTGAGATGCTCCAACCAGTATCTGTCGAGCAAGTTGGGAACATCGCCGTCGACCACCAGGCAAGACAACCGGTGTGTCTCGTCTCGGTGGCGCACGTCGACCGTCACGCGCCCTGCCGGCTGAATGAGCTGACCGGTGTAGGTGCGTAGCGTAGGTAGATTGTCGGTGCCTAGCGGTAGCGACTGCGTGCCGCGATGTAGGCTTTCGAGTTGTCGCAGACTGATGATGCTCGTAGCTGCGCCAGTGTCGATTTCCATCTGGGCTACAACATCATTTAGCATGACAGCATACATGTATGGTTTTACAGTAGCATTTTTTGTTTGCAAAGTGTTCAAATCGAGAATGTCGTCGCGGTCGCACGATACATGCTGTATCGCCGTTGACAGTTCAGGTTCGATCGGAGTGACGTGTTGAACTTGCGACTTCGAACGACAAACACTCGCGAAGTGATTTTCACGCTGACACAGATGACAACGTTGGCCCCATGCCGGGCACCGGGGTTGACGTTTGACATGTGGCGCCGCCCCACAGCCATTGCAGACTATGGTGTGAACTTGCTCGCCAGTTGTCAGCACCGTCGGCGACTTCCGATTTCGTTGATGTGAAGTCGTCCTCCAGGTAGCAGCAGCTGCGTTTGGTTTCGCCTGCTGGTGTGATCGACTCCGCCAGGTGGAAGCACCTCGCGATTGCGTAGCCGATTTTGTGGTTGACAATCGAGCGATCGGTGACATTGCCAGCGCTATTGCCTGTCATCGATGCGTGGTTGTTAGCCATAGCCTGGCCCTGAGCATTCGTAGCTTCTAGCGTACGCCCAAATTTCAATAGTTCAGACAATGTGATGTGTGCGTCACTCAGTCCCTTATCGCGGACTTTGCCGAGTTGACAGCGTTGAATAATTTGTGAACGAACTTCCCTGTCTAGGTCGTTGAAGTTACAGTTTTTAGCGAGTTGCCTTAGTCGTGCGTGGAACTTATCCACTCTCGCTGCCTAGTTGCGCCGCCTGGCGGAACACGTAAACCTCGTACTCGATATTTCTTTGCGGAGCGAAATAGGCCGTAAGTATGTGTTTAGTGTTCTCCAGAGACGTGTCATCCACAATGCCTAGTGATTCTGCCAGTTCAAACACTTCCACACCCACGTAGTGTAAGAGGATAGCCTTCATTCGTCGCTCGTCAGTAATGTCCTTCGCGACTATATAGTTCGTGAAGCGTTTCAGTCAACGCTCCCATCTCGACGCTGCAGTGTCTGCTGGTTCCGCTGCAAACGCTGGCAGACCTTCTTGATCCATCGTAGCCGTGGATGCGTAGTTCGAATTTCTCGTCGCCAATTGAAATGTATCGTGGTACTGAGTATCGGTCGGTTCCATTTTATTTCAATAACAAACCCAACGGGGTTTTCACTTCCGTTCGCACGGCCAAGCTAAACTGCATAGCGTTCAATTACAGTATCAGCGATACACCACACCATAGGAAATATTCCATAGAAAATACTATAGGATATTTCCTATAGTTTTCTATAGAAAAATTTCTATAGAATATTTTGTAAAAAACTATATAAAATGTGTAGTTTTCTGTAGAAAACCACAAAAATCCTGTAGTTTTCTATAGAAAATTTCCTATAGTTTTCTATGGAAAACTGCAAAAATCCTGTGGTTTTCTATAGAAAATTTCCTATAGTTTTCTATAGAAAACTGCGCAAAAATCCTGTAGTTTTCTATAGAAAATTTCCTATAGTTTTCTATGGAAAACTGCAAAAATCCTGTGGTTTTCTATAGAAAATTTCCTATAGTTTTCTATAGAAAACTGCGCAAAAATCCTGTAGTTTTCTATAGAAAATTTCCTATAGTTTTCTATAGAAAACTGCACAAAAATCCTGTAGTTTTCTATAGAAAACTATGCGCAAAAATCCTGTAGTTTTCTATAGAAAATCTATGTTTTTTTGCTAAGGGCAGGTAAGGCGTAAACAATAATTTCTCATGCATAACCATAACAGCGATCAATTTCTCCCTTGAAAGTACTTATTGTTGCTCAGCAAACACACATTTAACAGAACAGTAGTTATCAAAGTCCACATGTTTGAAGGTAGGTTGTGCATAAGCTTACTTGCTGGAAGGTTAACAGTTCAGCATTAGAAGTGATGCCAGTTTCTGTTAATTGCCACTCTCTGATTCGCTGCTGTCAAACCTTGCAGCAAACATCGCACGGCTGCATGCACTTTTTGATCGATCCCTGGCAGCGACAACTAATGTAACAGGCCATGTTTTTCTTGGCACATGAGCAGTTTCTGTTGCATCCTTTGGTGCCAGACATGGGGTCAGATGTATTTGAAAGGATTTTTGTACAGTTTTCTATAGAAAACTATAGGAAATTTTCTATAGAAAACTACAGGATTTTTGCGCAGTTTTCTATAGAAAACTATAGGAAATTTTCTATAGGAAACCACAAGATTTTTGCAGTTTTCTATAGAAAACTATAGGAAATGTTCTATAGAAAACTACAGGATTTTTGTGCAGTTTTCTATAGAAAACTATAGGAAATTTTCTATAGAAAACTACACGAGTTTTGCAGTTTTCTATAGAAAACTATATGATATTTTCTATAGAAAACCACAGGATTTTTGTGGTTTTCTACAGAAAACTACACGACATTTTATAAAGTTTTTTGTACAGAATATTCTATAGAAATTTGTCTATAGAAAATATCCTATAGTATTTTCTATGGAATATTTCCTATAGGCTATTTCCTGTAGGATATATCCTACAGAATATATCCTGTAGAAAATATTCTGTATGACATACTCATTAACAGAGGTGCACGTTAATCTTCAAATATTTGTATTATATTATATATTCAAATACATTAATCATACAGGCAATCTACAGTAATATCTAAGCATATTGAATGACCAAATAAAACAAATACAAAATAAAGTCTATTGAGCATATATGTACATAAATGCAAGCAATGCTAATAATGGCACAAATCATTTATCAAATCCTTATGTATACATTATAATACAATATGAACAATTAAGTATATGATAAATACAACAAATAGACTACTGAGTATACATGTCAAGAAATTAATCCTTAAATACTCGTGAACAGTAATGAGCCATTATCTGAAATAGCACAGACTACATGTCACAATGACATTCACAACAGGGATAGCAAGAAAAATATTGTTGGAAACATAAAATATATTACTGCTAAAATACACATCAATCAACACCCATGTAGGAAACAAATTAAACATGGTAATACTTGTTTTACTTACATGGGCATTGGAACCTGCCGGGGCTTAGTCCCTAATATTTGTTGATTAGGAGCTTAGCTCCTCAACATTTAGGAAGGGGTGTGCAGTTTGTGGTGTATGGGGGGCTGGAGATAGGATTACCCCTAAATATTGCGGAATGGGGGTGCTTATTTAGGTTTTCAGAGTGCCTTAGGTTTTTTTTTTCAGCGAGCCTCAAGGGGGTGCAGATCGAGATGTCTGGAGAACCTCAAGGTGGTTTTTTTTGGAACGCCCCCTTCCCTGTTCCAATGCCAGTGACTTGATATACACTGTACTCGGGTATACTACCATGGTATTTTGAAACAGGTACAACATGGTATTTTCATACATGGTACAAACACCAAAGATTGCCAGCCAGTAAGCGACATCTCATGTCATTTTGTACATAACATCGTCAAATTATGTTGACAAACAACATATCCCAATATAACATTTGCCATTATTTTTGCTATTGGCAATTTTGTAAAAAGAATTCTGAAAAGTACCTTTAATACATATTTGTATTGAAATATATACTTTTTCATTTTATCATATTTTAATCCTTCAAGATTATTTGTATTTAAATACATGTCAATGAATTTGACCCATATCCGCTGGTATACTACCACGGTAATTTGAAACAGGTACAACATGGTATTCCATTTGATATTGACAAAGAGAGCAAAGAAAACTCTAAGCAAGATGGGCTGTTTCTCAACACTTCTAGAATGTTAGATTGGAAACTGTTGTTGGGTCAGACATTCTGACTGAACATAATTGGCATGGTTGAATGATTTTCTTCCATTACTTGGAACGTGGCATACCACACTGTATTTATACACTCATGCATTATTACCAGTGCATAACAATAGTATATATAGGAAGGGTTTAAGGGTAAAATACAATAAACGTCATGCAGCTCTGGTGACATATTTGCCTAGGTAAAATTGCAGAATTGAAATGTACAGTAGAACCTGTCTTGAGTGACCGCCACTTCAGCCTAGTAAAAGTGGTCTTTCAAGACGGGTGGTCGCCCATGACAGGTCAATAAACATTGAAAATATGGTAAATTTCAAGAGGAACCGAGAAAGCAGGTGGTTATCCAAGACAGGTTCTACTGTAAAAAAAATAGTTTGGGTCTAGATATCGGTCATTGTGATTTTGTAGTATTGAGATATTCAATATCATGTCAATTTTAAGATGATATTTACACTATTGTGCTTTGCCCTGAAACCTTACACATGTACCATATTTATTGGTCAAATAAATTGATTCCGAGTTCTGTATTGCAATATACAGTATAATTGTACAGGGTATGTTATCGTAATATTCAATAATTCAGAATGCATACACACAAACACTATACCACTTATATTGGTATCAGTGCTGTCAGAATGGACAAATCTTGCTTTTGGACATCAGTGATGACACCAACCTGAAATAAATGGAACAGAACACAATAAAAATACAATATGTGTGGCTTATATTATACACCATAAATCTAAAAAATTGAACATTCTGACAAATACTTATTATTCAGCAAAGTCCTATTACAATGTTGCACTGTGGTTTTATCTCATAATATCCTCATCTACATGCCCAACAGGTAGTAAGTCCACTACAGGATGGACTCAAATTAGCTCATTTATCCCATGTGTGGGATCTTTTACTTCCTCTGGCAGATAACAGTTAGAAGGGACCAATGGCCTAGTGTATTTTCCAAGAGAACAAAATTTCCCAAGTTTTTTTAAACTGGCCGATAGTTGGATTCGACTCCAGTCCCCTCGACCGGTGCTTTATCACTTGGCCACCGGTTCCCATTATCGGCAGTAGCCTGTAACTATATAATTTTTTAACAAGTAGGTCTAGTACTGTGACAGTAATCTACCTTTATATATATCACTATTATCAGGATTAGTAACATTAACAAACAGACAACTAAATTGTTAATATTGTTATTATGAATCAAAATAAAGTTATTTAAATCATTGGCATTGCCATTAGGCGTTACATACATTAGTACAGACTTGATGTCTATATCTAAAAGTGTTAATTATATACCTACAGGCTACACTAGTACCTAGCTGGCTATGGCCTATGCAGGCTATGGCGGATGGAGTATCCGCCATAGCTATGCCATGACTATGGCTATGCCTATGCATCACAAAAAAGGTAAAAAGTATGAACTTGAAACACACATATCATCGATCACATATTTGCATTCTATTGTCATTTAATTTAGGGTATTTTTTAACAGTCTGTGTTGCATTTTACTTGTTTTTATTATTCATTCACGTGGCCATGGCAATGCAGTTGGTTACTTAGTACGTACAACGAAATGAGCGACAATTGAGGCAAATCTACTCTAGTGGGTCGAGGCCACTTTACCATCTGGCTAAATGTAAAATAATTGATAAGAAAATAATGCTCGGTGTGTACCTCAAACAATAATTGACATACACAAACAATATCATATGGAGTGATGGAATGATCGATTTGGTATAGAAAACGAGGTAAAATCGTTGTATCGATGCAGGTTGGAATTGGCGGTTACGCAAACGGCTGTCTGTCTATAACTATTTCGTAATATTGTTAACAGTATTTTACTCTGTGGATCAAATAGTTATAAAAACAACACACAGCAATCTTTGGCAACGTCCTACCGTTTGTCTCGTGGCATGAATGGCCGAAATGTCTTCATTATAATTACTCTGTCCGCAATCTACCGACTTCGCGCTAGGTCGTCTCGCCTTCTTCTGTTTGAAATTTAATGTTACGCGCCGAAATGACTCACGGGTAATAACATTATGGGATGCGGTATTCATAACAATAATGTTTCGGTATAAAATAATACAGTAGCATCGTTTTAGTTTACAACATACTGACATATATATATTTCTATGTAACATCCACCACATGTACATAACACAAAAATACATACAGTGGTTAAAAGTTTCTACAGAAACTAAAATAAAATTTCTACAGAAAACTATAGATTATCTAAAAACTATAGAATTCTATAGAATATTCTATAGTTTTCTATAAAATCCTACAAAAAAACTATAGGTTCTCTAAAAAACTATAGGATTGTATAGAATATTCTATAGTTTTCTGTAGAATCCTACAAAAAAACTATAGGTTCTCTAAAAACTATAGGATTCTATAGAATATTCTATAATTTTCTATAAAATCCTACAAAAAACTATAGGTTCTCTAAAAACTATAGGATTCTATAGAATATTTTATAGTTTTCTGTAGAATCCTACAAAAAAACTATAGGTTTCTATAGAATATTCTATAGTGTTCTATAAAATCCTACAAAAAACTATAGGTTCTCTAAAAACTAAAGGATTCTATAGAATATTCTATAGTTTTCTCTAAAATCCTACAGAAAACTATAGGTTCTATAAAAACTTTAGAATTCTATAGAATATTCTATAGTTTTCTACAGATTCCAAAAAAAAAGGTTGTCTTAAACTATAGGATTCTATAGAATATCCTATAGTTTGCTATATATTCCTACAAAAAACCTATAGGTTGCCTAAAAACTATAGGATTCTATATAATATTCTATAGTTTTCTATAGAATCCTACAGAAAACTATAGGTTCTTTAAAAACTATAGCATATTCTATAGAATTCTATAAAATATTCCATAGAATTCTGTAGGAAATTAAGATTTCCATAGCCAATTTATAGTTTTCTAAAGAATACTATAGAATACTATAGAAAAACTATAGAATACTATAGAATACTACAGAATACTATAGGAAATTTATAGTTTTCTATAGAATTTTTGGCTAAGGGTATACGTTGATTATTGGACGAACGCCCATCGGCATCGCCGTAACCTCATCGATATCGTCATCGACGGACGGGCGTAAATTGGATTGGTGTTTTACTGTATACGGGATGGGACATCCCCACCAGCAACTAAACGTTCAACCTAACGTTACAATATTTAACAATGCAATTCATTTTGGACACATCTTAAAGGCAGAACTGACAATCATAATTTTAAGGATTAGTTAGGTAACCGACATTCCTAGAAGTAGTAAAACGGAATCCGACACCGGTCATCAGTGAAAATAAACATTGGGAGAGACCACACCAAACATGTTCGCAGAGGTCGCAGTGTTATAGTCAATATTGCATATTTTGCCCTAAGACAAGTAATTGCACGCGTAATGGCTGTTACATTCGACGTATCTGTACGTCTTCATTCCTCAATTCGTCAATCAAAACAGCAATTGGGTAGAGGGAATCGTCCCCGGTAGCATCGCCCACATTATAAAGCACTACATTAAAATAGTGGTAGATAATACATAAAACCTCAAAAAGATGTTTCACAAACATTTTGATAACTAAAACTACTATTATTAAAACATACTAAAGAGAGGTGGGGCCATTCCGCCACAAGGTCACCCATTTTTAATCTTTCCTGCCGACCGAAGGAAAATGCAACGAGTTTTCCTTTTGGATCGCACGGAGAACGTACAGTGTCGCCTCCTGTCGTATAATTTCCATACTATTTGATTAAAATGATTATTATTGTATTGTATTATTGAATTGTCCGATAGAGGTCGCATATGACGTTTTAGCACTCTCGCGTCTTCGTGACGTACATCATGACCAACAAAACATCAACAAAGCACACGAAACTACCGTTTAGCTTTTACACTTGAAACAACAGATTGGAATTTAGACCAAGTTCGACCAACGTAAATGTAAGAAACTTACACTTTCTGAGCATATATGCAACGTATGTTGATTTACAAAAAATTGGACTTTTATTTATTGCTTAGCCTTAAAGGGACACTTTAATGTATAGATTGCGCTATTCCACGACAGAAGTATTTTGTTGGCCGACGCGTGGCGTCTGCGGCTAATTATAGAACGTTCTGGTGTAGGCGATTATGTTTGCCGTCGTTAGTTCTCGGGAACACAAGAGAAGCGTGGCGCGCTGCATCTAGTGGTTGTGTTGTTGATAAGGATTTATTTATTTAGTGTTGTTAGTTTGCAACAGTATATGTTATAAATAAGAACTATAATTTAATAATGTGTTACATTATGCCTGTTGTTGTTGAAATAAAGTTTCATTCATTCAACAAAAAATCCACTAGATTCAGCGCTCGCTTGTCTGGAGTTCCCAATAACTAACGTAGGGAAACGTATCGCCTGCACGAGACTGTTCTATAAATAGCCGCAGACGCCACGCGTCGGCCGGCAAAATACTTCTGCCCTGGAATAGCGCAGTCTATATCCGGGGGCCCTTTAAGTCAAGACCACTCGGACGAACAGTTACAATAAATAAAAAGACAACTATTTAAATATAAATTTCATTATAATGACGTAGCATATAGCACAATTTTAATACAATAGATCTGAGATACTTTAAAGATATGCATTCAACCATGACGAATGCTTGACTGGGAGAGCTAGATATATATTTGTTATTATTTTAGTTATTTATTGCTCCTATTATTGTATTCATGTAATGGTGCACCGTGTTGTTGCAATTATCATAACACGTACGGCTCCTCTGAGTGTATAAAACCCAGTGAGAAACCCTGTCCGGCAGATTAGGTTGTGCCAGCTTCCTGCAAAATGACGCCTGCTAACATGTATTAAATTAATGCGCTTGTTCGCCGCGCGGCTAAATTACCGCCAAGCATCTGTCCACCAAGTTATTATAATCTGTAACTGTTATAACCAAGTGTGTTCATGTGATTGTTCAACTGGACTTAACGTAAGTTATAAAAATGCACCAAAGTTAAAATTTTAGAGTTTTCATGGGGAACCCAAAGAGGACGCTTCGACACGCCCACATGTTTGACTCGACTGAGCCAAGCCCAAGGGCAAGCCAATTAGAAGTAGTGCATGGTTACCGCTGGTTGGAAGTAGTCCATTCATGCGAATCCGGTGTCCACGTACATCAGAAGGCAACCGCATTGAGAACGTATTGTACATATCTAGTTAATTCTTGACATACACGTTTTGGTGAGTGTTTAAAGCTTTCTACTGCGTCGTAATTTTTGTACATACACACATCCCGATAATGTTAGATATTGCAGACTTGACCCAGCATAGTTATATAGTTCTACTTACCCAGGGGGCTAAATGCAGTTTTTTGGTGTAGACATGAAATGCTGTAGAATCCGGACCCACCTCGATTTCGCCGTTATAACTTCAGTTTTGTCTAGCTTTTATACCTCAGTGTGTTAGTTCCATTATTCAACATTATCCCATATACATATTTGATATTTTACGTTTCAGAATATTGCATCTTAGCGCACTTTTGAGGCGTAAATAGCGCCCCGGTTTGCATCAACATACGCCGCTCATTTTACGAGCGCGATGCGGTGACGCACGGTCCCGTAACGCACGACTGCAGCGTTGCACAATAACGCAAACCGGGTCGTTATTTGCGCTTAAAAGTGCGCTAAGACACAGTATTTTCGTAATATAAATATGCCTGGGATGATGTTAAATGATGGAATTAATGCTCTTGTGGTATCAAATTTAGGCAAATCTCAAGTTATCACAGCGAAATTGAAGTGGGTCCGGATTCTACACAAGGTTTACCCCCAAAAATGATATCTACATATATCTAGGATCGTAACCAATGTGGACAACCTTGAAAAAAAGTTACTGGAAACATGTAAACAGCACTTAAACAACATGCCCCTATACGCTAAAAGGTGATTTTTGTAGTCATCATCAAATATGCTATTTACACTTCCTCTGAAAATATGGTGACGATCTTACAATCTGTATATGTACCAGTTAAGTCAGTGTTACTAATGCAGCTAAATTGTGCCAAATGAAAATTAAATCGACTTGGCCAGATAAGAAATAGTGGTTCAAAATGCATTGCTTTTCAGGTTATTTTTTGATATTTTTCTAATGTAATTTACACATGTTTGTTTGTGATTCAATTAGCAAAAAGGAGACTATTATACACTAGTCTGTCTATCTTTTGATCATAGTTTCCAAGCCCCAGCTAACCAAACTACCTACCTGGTACCTAACCAATGTAACAGTGGCTACTAAGCCCAGCTATTGTGTCTAATATTTGCTTGCTGTCTGTGGGTTAAGAGAAGGTGGTGGCTTCTCAAGTCATCATAAAAGCCAGGTTTATTGTAACTGCAAGTTAGTTGTCTATGAACCTAGCAAGCCTGAGTCCATGATTTTTTCAATGTGCCTGAAAATGTGGAAGGAAACTTCAAAGCCAAGTGTAAGCTGTGTACAAGTCAGATATCTGCTTCCACCAAAGCATCATCAAACTTGGTGCTGCATCTTAGGGTAAGTTAAAATATTTTGTTGTAATGTTAGAATTCAGACATATTTATTAATGTACTGTGTTCAAATGTCCAAGATGGTGTTTATACATAGGTGATTCGGAAAACACATATCTACATCCATTATATCATTGCTCAAATAACAGATTACTTCCAAATTCCAAATAGCACAACCAATACATTGAGAATGTCATACACTGGCAGTAACATTTCTAGTGTCGTATGAGGTTAAGTGTCAAGCAAAGTTAAGAAAATTATGATTAGCCACTTATAGTCTGCACAACTGCAGATATTCAAAAAGGGTTATAAAATCCCTATTTAAAACAGGGTTATGCATGTGTACCTAGTACCTACAACAAGCTCCCATAAATACAAATAGAGAATATGGCTAGTCTGGAAAGAGTTAACACTGATTTGTAATTTATGTGTTAATTAGAGTGTATGTTTTGTTTGAATAATTATGTCAATATTCTTTCTTCCACCAAGTCCAACTAAGTTTCTGCTAACAGATAGTCAAGCCAGTATGAGACCAGTCAGGCCTTATTGTATTTACACAGATTAGCATTTATGGGCAGCATGCAGCCTGCTGATTCCCTTTGTGTGATAGAGGAAGTCTGGCTCTATTGAGCCAGCCCTTTATCCAAGCCATGTATCTCAAATTAAATAGGTCACCTTACAGTGGATGTTGTTGAAACACTCAGCACAGCAGGGCAGCCTAATTGATACAGATGTCAAAGGGACAACCCAATTCAACCAATATCTATTAAGTGTTCCTCCATGAATGAATGGGATGGGTGGGGTAGAGGCACCCATGTGTTTTGTGAAAAGGGCAGTCTGTGGAGGAATGATTCAAGGGATCTTCTTCTTCCGTTAAGTGGCCACAATCGATGTAATTATGATTATTCTGCCACTATTCTAGGGATCTGGCATTTGAAAAGAAAAACCCACCTTCTACAAAATAGAAAAAAAAAATACACCCTACTAATAAACCCTGCACAAGGCAGTGTCAAGCCCAAAAGAACAGAACAAACAGACAAAAAACACAAATAAAACAACTACAAAAGCTACTACTAATACTAGTTATCTACAGCCATTGCATTCATTTAGCCATGCAGCAGGACTTCACACTACCCAATATAATATATATATATATATATGCACTAATATGCATGCACTAATATACATATATATACATATATAAATATATGTGAAAATTAAAAAGTATATCTAAAGAGACACTAAATTAATTGCATATATGTAATAATAGCAATGGGATATATTAAATGAGAATTATTGAAATATTGAATAAAGGGCATTAAATCATGTAATAAATATATAAATCGGGTTGTGAAATCTGCCAATAACAGTTTTGTACATATTACTGATTAATATTACATGTATAAATATGATTTTATGACTGCTGAATTGTTAATTACTTAGGCTTTTGTATATTTTATTTAAACAATTCTTTTCATTTCCAGAAAAAGCACCACACAGCATATGCAGAAATTCTGGCTTCACCACAGAAGCAGCTGGCCAGTGGAGCACAGAAAACACTGACATAACTCGTAGTTGTACCAACAAAATACAAACAGTCAGATAGCAGCCAGACTGACATTACAGACGCATTGGTTACTTACATCGCTGGTGACTTGTTCCCTCTGTCTATGGTGGAGAGTTCACTCTTCTGAGCCATGATGCACAAAGTTGACCCTCGCTACCAAGTACCCAGCAGGAAGCACTTGACTGGCAAATTACTTCCCCTGAAAATCAACCATGTCCAGAAGGATCTGATTGCCCACCTCCAACAAGCGGATAAGATATGTGCAACTATTGACTCGTGGTCCAGCAGACAGATGCACAGCTATTATGGAGTCACTGGTCACTTCTCGTTTCCGAGTATCTCACACAACTGAAGCCATTGCAGAACAGTTTGAGACTGCTACTGCCATCTTCGGTATTTCCAACAAGATCTCACACATTGTCACTGACAATGCTTTAAACATGATCAATTCTTTTTCACTCCCCGGCTTCGAGAGAGTCTGTGGTTGACAGCCCAGACTCCAGCAATGATGAATCTGATGATGAAGCTGATGTTTCAACACCCGTGTCTGATGAATGACTGTATGAATATGTGAATGAATATGTATCCTGCTTTGCGCACACATGTTGCAATTAGTGATAAAAGATGGCTTCAAGCAAGCAGCTGGCATAAACAAAGTACTTGCTAAAGCCTCAGCCATTGTGGCATATGTTCGCACGTCGTTTCATGCATCTGAATTGCTGGAATCGGAGAAATGCTTGCAGTCTGCCAACCCCACCTGGTTGAACTCACAACTCTCCATGATACGATCTATTCTGCGTGTTCCCGAAGAAAGCCTGCGCAACACCACCACCCAACAGCTGACTGCATATGAGCGAAATGTTTTGAAAGATTTGATAGAAATCCTCACCCCGTTTGAGAGTGCAACACATTGTGTCAAAGGGAAGCATGGTAGTGCCGTATGTTCGCATTCTAAAATCGGAAATGGAAGCACTGAGTGAAAAGTTCATGAGTAACACTTTGTCACTTATTTAAAGGCATCTGTGGAGAAAAGGCTATCATGTTATGACAAACATGATGCATTTCTTACAGCAGATTTAAACTGCAGTGGTGTACCCGAGCAGAACAGAACATACGTAAGGCAGACCTAATTATGAAGGCCACAGCAGCAACACCAGAAGACCCAGCAACAGTGACAGCTCACACAGATACAGACAGCACTGATGAACCTCCCACCAAGAAACGTTGTAGCTTCTTCAGTTCACTGATCAATACTGCTGAGATTCCTGCCAGTACTTGCACTAGCACTACCTCAAACCTATTTTCATACATCACCTGCTGACAATGTTAGTAAATTTATTTGCGCCTTATTTTATTTCAGGTCTGAGGTGGGCTGCATATAGACATTTCATCTGGTGGATCCATGGCAGGCTGGACCAAAAGATATGGAGAGTTATACCAGCGTGTGCCAGCCATCAAATACGATCACACTTCCTTGCACTCGATGGGACACAAGATGAGGGATTCCACTTGGCACTGGAGGACTGAACTAGACTAAACTAGATGATGCATTTGTCACCTTATACAAAACTATGGCTGTAGGTGGAAATGCAAACAAAACAGCCAGTCCCTTGAAACGTCCTTGTCAATTGTCAGTTGGATTGACTTTATTTACAAATCGACTGCCTCTTGATGCTAGCAGATCATGTTTCATTGGCTTGGGCACATCTCCCCCAAGGACTGCAATTCCAGTTGGGACAGTGATTCCTGGCTGTTTCAGATTTCTCACAAAGACATCATTCACTCTTTCCATGGACATTTGGGTTTGCAGATAAATCTGCTGTGTTTTGTCGTTCGCAGCAACCACTGCTTGCGCTTTCTGGACCAGACATCCGCAACGTTAACAGGGTTAACCTGTCTGCGGTAGGGCTTGGCCAGAACTTCCATACCAGAGCAGACAGTATGAGCCGTGCTTTTGTCCCTATAATAAACAGGACATACAGTATTGTAATACAATTCTTACCAACAAAAAGCAACAGACCCATCAGCATCTATATCTTGTTAGTAAGATGCTGTGAATTACTTTTCTTACGACTGGCCGGCTTTCAGTGAACTTTGAAACGCCATTTTCCAAATGACAATAATATATAAATGTCTTCTATAATTGCACTCGGTAATCGTGTTTAAAAATGTTACTGTTTGAATCATACTCAAATGGCCAAGTATTCATAATCAGACATTGAAAAATCATGTTGATCCTTACAAACAAGGCTTCCCATTATGACAGTCCTCCACAGTTGCATTTATCATCACTCGTTTTTGTCATGTATCTTATATATGGTATATACAGTGACTGTATTTTGTTATCGTTACTATTACATGGAGAATTTATTATACTAAAATTAGTGAATACAGTTGTGAAGTATTCACGCCATCTCTGTAACGTAGTTAACACCTGACAGTCCTGTCCATTCAACCACCTGGGAAGTATTCAGCTCCACACAGCATATACTACGAAAATAGTATCACTGTCGGGTACTCATTTATTTATCAGAGTGAACTGGAGCAATGTGGAGTGAGCAAAAGTCCACAAGCTTTGAAATGGCAGAGACTGATGATCTAACCACTATGTTGCCATGCCACAATACTTTAGTGGTGCTATTATTAGAATGACTGAGGTCGATTTTGTATAACTAAATACCTATTGCTTCTGTCCTACCTTCATAGACGAAGTGCTGTCTTTTGGAGCAGTACTTGAGCAGGTAACTGTGAAATACTTCCAAGTTGTCCAGTGTGGCAGTAATTTGTCAGGTGGGGAAGAGCTGGCAGAACATGTTGTGGTGTAATGGTGGAAGTAGGAGCAACTCTCTTTCGTGGAATCTGTAAAACATGACATTGTGTTTGTGCACTATTACGGTAAAGCATTTGCTAAATTATCACATTACAAAAAAAGATAATGTAGAATTTTTTTTTTTTTCAAGTGAGAAATCGATCAGTTTCCATGTGAATAATGCAGTACATACCGACTTGATGTGATGTGCAGTAGACTTGCTAGATGTAGTAGACCCTGGGGACAGCGGAATGCGAGTGGACAATGGTTGTGTAATGGTCTGCAATAGAGACAGATACTGAATAAAGATCATGTCTGGAATAATTATGGAGTGTTTGTTATCATTAATAATATGGTCATATAGTGGGTCATTCTATGTGAAGGTAACCAATAATTCTGAAATTGGTTGCACTCAACTCTTCAGTTTTTGAATAATCAATTTGGTGATATCCCTTGAGAAGATGAACATGAAACCAAAATAGGAGCCTCTCAACTCCAGTAATTTTTGGGCTACAGCAATTTGACATTTAGAACTTCAATTTATAATTACGTTGAGTTTAAAAATTAAATAAAACAATATTTCAAATGTTAATATATATTGCCTTATTAAATTTGTAGTTTTTTATAATGAATAAATAAATCATAATATCAATAATGTTACTTTAATTCTTGTTACTTTTTTATGTAGTTTTCTGACAACCAATTAAACCATACTGCTACACTGTTGCTTGGTTGACAGATAAGTATCAGTTCAAGTACAAATTGTAAAACCAGTACAAAAATAATATTGTGATATTTTTCACACCAATGGGAGTTTAGGTTCAATAGTCTGCAAGCAGCCACTAAACCCGTCTTATGTGAAAAGGATAGTTTGTCGCAGACATACTATTAATTCTTATTTGATTTGGAATTGAACTGATAAAACATACACATACATTTGAATAAAAAATCAAAACAGATTGAATTGGAATTGAATGAACTGATCAAAACAAATTATGGTAAAGTAAACCTCGCCTAAGTTGGATTCAATCAAACTGAGTGATTTAATCCGAGTTGCACAAAAATCTGACTTAGCCGAAGATGACATATCCCAGCGCCAAAGACAACCCTCTAAAAGCCCTTAGGTAACTGTAAATAACGCGGTAACTTGGTAATGTCCACAAGCAACATACAACATCATACAGTATTAAAACAGTTTTATGCTTCATTTTGGCACGGATCTCTAAGGTTATAGCTTACCAAGTGATTTTGTTGAATACTGCAATTCGACTTAGGCAGGGTAAAACACATTATCTCGGATCAAATGGACCGACTCGGTTATTCCGAGTTAGGCAAAGATCCGACTTACACAAAGATTTTTATGGGAAATTCATTACAAATCAACCGTTCCTTGGAATTCTGTCCGAGTTGAGCGAAGATCCGACTTAGGTGAATCCGACTTAGGTGAGGTTTACTGCATTTACAATGATTTCTTATAGAAATTTACATTTATAAATGGTAACAGTCCCAGTACACACACAAAGGGTTTATCACCTGACAACACCTGGGTGAAAAACCCTTCTGTACTGCCCCTTTACATAACCCAGGTTGGTTTCCTTTGTTCATCATTTCTCTTATCTGCTCTTTCAGTCCCTAAATTACCAGCCTAAAACCTGACTGGTAATTGCAATTGGTACCTGCCTACCAAGTGGTTTATGGAGAAGTGGGTTTGAAGGGCTTGATCTTTGTTGCATCTCAAGGGATGGATGAGCTAATTACCTGTATTGCAGATTAGGCTTTCAAAGTAATTAGTTTTAATGATTTGTTAAAATTAGAAACAGGTGGTGAATTTGCAAATACAAAACAACACATTTTAATGTATATATATTGATTGAATTTCAACATCATAAAAGTGACACTTATTCACTAGCATTTAAATAAATTATAAGACACCAAATTAAAAAAATCAAAGATTTACCTCACACTTTATTTTAACATAAAAATTCTTTTATAATATATAAAATAGTAATAATAATATAAACTAATAATAATAATATAGCTGTGCATCTGGAGCCTACGAATGTTTGTAAAATCAAATCAAAGTTGTCAAATTGTCAATTATCATTCCAAATACACCAGTAGAATTGTCACTCACTTTTAATGAAATAAAAACATTTGTCACTGTTATGTAATGGGAGCTGATTATCCAGCATTTCCCTGCTGCTGATTGATGGGTAGTTAGTGGAACCCTTATCAATGATCATCAGTCAGTGATTTTTATAAAAAAAATTACGGCATGGGCGGATATGGAAGGGCCAGCCCAGCGGACCTGTCCACAATTCATTTCAACCCGTCCAAAATCACGATTTTCGAATTTTACCCGTCTAAATGACGGGTGGACGGGTCTCTGGGTGAGGCCCTGTAGTTGGTACTCTTATGAACAATAGCTGGAGTAAAGGAAGCTGTATAGTGGCTGCAACAAGCTGATGATGCATGACAATAATTACAATGGCGATATTTAGATCTTGATTGCATTTGTTGAATATCTAGCTACTTGGTATATCATCACTCATAATTGGAAAGGTGGAAATATGCATGGTGCTTAGATGAATGTATGATTTTTTTATAACCTCACATATGATAAATTTTGGCAGATTCAAGGTGATGACCTGAGAGGAAGTAGCAGCATTTTGTGATTTTTGATATGATTGATTTTACAATAATCTGGTTTTTATTGTATTTGCCATATTTTTGTTATGCTTATGCAGAATATTAAGACCTAGTTTATGTTTGAGACAGTAGTTTCAGATAATTTAATTTAGCAGAACTTAGTCATATCAGTCTTAGCATGATTGTGATAGATCCCTGTGCCTTATATTCTTTAAGTTGCCCTAGCTAATGACGGAGATCACAGTAGAATTTAACAATAGCAGCAGTTATATAATACATGAAACTCATAATCTTGACACATAAGTTATCACCAGTTTCTCTTCCATTCTTGTTCTTGAACAGGCCACGGTTTCTGAATTTGTCTAAAATTTGATGACTGATAATTTGTTACATTACTGGTAAACCGATGGTGGCAAAATATTATACCTTTCACCTAGACTTATACATGTATTTTGTTTAATCCTAATGAAGCTACAGTAACATAATTAATGCCTTTTATGCCGACACACCTCCTCAATCTGTGATGTTTTCTCAGCTTCACGCTGAACATGTTCTGAGAGAGAAAAACAAGTGACTTGTAAAGACAGTAGCTCTCTTGCTTCCAACATCTGGTTCAATGCTTGTTGTCCTTGGAAGCCTTAATTGTACCAGTGTGTACTTTAGACAGGGTCAGAGTTCCCTTCACAACTCACATTTCACAGACACGTTTATTTGAGTCGGTACACGTTATATCAGAATCCTGCCTTCATACAAGACATCATTGTTGACTATGGCAGACATGAGTGAAGAAAGGCAGCAGTTTGAGGTAGTTTCCTGCATCTTTTGTTGTTGTTTCTGTTTAAAGACTACAGACAAGTTTGGTAGAGTGAGTTTAGATTGTGTGTGCCAGGCATTGGCAGCTGTTTGTACTACAGTCTCGCCAGTTTATGTAATGGGTCTGTTGAAATTCTGTCTACATTCTAACTAATTAATGCATGTAATTTGAACCATGTCACTTTGTTTGTTTTTATGACAGACGTATTTGATAGATTTGTTTACTCATGTTGAATTGTTATCACTCTGGAGTCTGTATTACATGCAAACATTTGTTGGTATTTAACTGACACATTTATAATTCTGTACTGTGCATAATACAGAATAATAAAGTATTGTAATATGTTAACCCTTTAGACCTCCTGTCATCACATGGAACCCATTCTGAATCAATGCATTGCGTGCACAACATCACCAACATATAGGTTCACGTAGTTGTTTTAAGTTAACCTTTTTGTACTTTGTTTCCTAACATTGCAAGTTGTACTTATCTTAAAGATAATTAAATTCCACACAAGACGGTATACTAAATGTGCTAATCAATTTTTTAATTAAACTTGCAAAACGCAATATACTGTGTCTAGATGTGTTTGTATAAAAATAATGCTATGCATAACTACAAACTCTTTGTTAGTTGATATTTTCAAACAGCGCTCATTCAAAAACTTCCAATACAAAGCTATGTGAAAGATATCATTAACACACTGCAGACACACTAAAGAATCCAGTGACCCAAGTTAATTATGTAAGTATCCAGAAGATGATGTCACCTCCACCTCCTGCTTTGTTAAAGCTAAAAGCTGCTTGAGGATGCGGGGATCTGGACACTTTCGGGTGTTCAAGTTCTAAATGGTTTTTAAAACCAGCACACATTTACACATACAGTGTAATAAATTAGTTTTCATTTAAGTTTATTTTATTTTTCAGAAGGAATCACTCATCTTGAAATATTCAAAAATGGCTAACTGCAATTCGTCAAAATGGTTGCGACCCGATCTGCCAAGCAAGTGTACATACAAGCTCGGAGTGACACCTATTGAGGACTCTCCACATTCACACATCAAGAGGTGTGTGTATATCTAATGTTATATATATATATATATCACACAGAGCAATTACCCAGGTGTTTAGTTTATCTTTTTAAATGTTTACATGTGTACAGAGGTACTGTTAACTATAAGTTTTAAATTTGAAAGAAATCAAAACATTATTTATTTGTTCAAGTTTATCACTTTGTTTGCAACCATTGTGAACTTCATTTGATGTCATTGATTGTTTTTTGTCATGTGATTGAGCATGATTCAACAACACTAACATAAATATTGCATGAAATTATGAAACATCTTTAAAAAATGAGTTAAATATGCAGCAGATAATGTGTTCAATATTGAGTCACTATTATACTTATATTGTGCTCTACTATTTACTTACAGTGAGCTGGACCTGTCAATCATGCCCAACATCTTGCAGGCAATTGGAAAGACACCTCTTGTGCGAATTAATAAGATTGGTGTCAGTGCTGGCCTCCAGTGTGAAATATGTGAGTAGAGTCATTGTCTGAGGGCTCCTGACCTGTGACCCCACCTGACCTTTGAACCTCCTTTCACAGAAGCTGTCAACTGTATTAAATGTTTTGTTCAGTTACCTTTCCTCCTTCACATATCAAAGTTGGATTTGTGTGCGTGCGTGCGGGCGTGCGTGTGTGTGTGTGCGTGCTCACCCCTACTACCAGTTTTAGGGTTTGTACTGATGGATATAAATTGATTGTTCATAATGACACATGTATTTTCTGTGATCGTTCCAAGGACTGCTGATTAGTACAAGTCCTTTGTGTGTCACTGGTAAAGTTTGAGTTCTTTGTTCAGTGGCCAAGTGTGAGTTCTTCAACGCTGGTGGAAGTATAAAGGACCGCATTGGACTGCGAATGGTGGAAGATGCTGAGGCAAGTGGCAGACTCAACCCTGGCGATGTCCTCATTGAGCCAACCTCAGGAAATACAGGTGACATGTAATTAGGTAATGTAGTATCGTAGGGCACAATACTACGTAAGAGGCCTCGAAATACGGATTGTAGGTGACTGCTTAATAATAATAATATATTTTATTTGTTACAGCACCAGATCTACATTTGTTCGTGGTGCTTCACAGCATATTTAAAATTAAAATACATAAAATAGTGTTGAATTTCAACAACACAAATTATAATAATAAAAAGTAATAAGGCATTAAAAATACTACTAATAATCAGAATAATTTAGAATAAATACAGGTATAAAATGGTGTAAATCAATATATTACCAGATAGGTGCTAGTAATAAGAATTATTAAAACATTAATATAGCACAACAATTATATAGCTTAACATAGAGCGTGCACATCTGTTAGTGTGTTGTCCGATCGATGTCAATACTTGCAGTCTCATTTATTGGCTTTACTAGTACAGACATACCGGTATACACCATGGCGTGGCTGCTCACCCACATCCGGACCATGGTGTGACACACACCAGAACTACAAAGCGGACCGCACCCTGGGCACTAGCTTGAATGTGGTTGTAGAAATCTGTTGGTCTGAAGTAAGATATCCGTGTGGTAGTCTCTGCGATGGAACACTCGGGAACACTACAATAATCTAACCCAGAAGTATTGAACATCGATTTTCACAATTCTTGAGAACAAATCAATGCAAAGTATTCATTTATAACTATATTATGTGTCTGAATTATTCCTGGAGTTGTTAGTTGTGACTTGCATGGATGTATGTTGGCTGCAGGAATTGGCCTGGCATTGGCTGCGGCTGTCAAAGGCTACAGATGTGTGATTGTGATGCCAGAGAAGATGAGTCTCGAGAAGGTGAGAGTACACACATGCATACGTACGTACTCCAGTTCACTCAGTTGTAATACTTCAGTTCATTCAGTTGTATTAATGAGTACGTAGCTATAGACAGTGGTGGATATTTGTGTACAAATAGTCTTTGTGCATTAATTGCAGCATGGCTGTATGCTTCCCAGAGAAGTCGAAATGGTTTTTGATTGAACAGGACTGCCAGGGAGTAACATGCTTTGAGCAGTCCTGAGGACTGGATTTTGAGGCAACATAACTTATGGCTTTGCATTATGGTTAAATATGAGATGATTGTTAAATATGTAAAAATAAAATTAGGTGACATGTGATGTTCCCTCTCTTGCTCTACAGGTGTAATTGCTAGCCTCTCCGTTTTTGAGGGTTTACATAATTCTTTCCCATTCATCTGCCTCTGTCTCCTAAATGAGCTGATCAATGGTAGACAATATAATAATAAGACAATTTCTATTGCACCTAAGTCCTTGGAAACCAAGCTCAGAGGCGCATCAAAACAAAAGGATTGGTCAATCTCAAAATCCATAAATAGTTTTCCAGTTGTCAACAGATGGGTCAAGGCGCTAGGGAGCAACGGTGGATAAGCAGGGTAGTAAAGATAACTTTTTAAATGACACAGAATTTTTTAATATTTTCAACTGATCTAACACTAAGAGGAAGCATATTCCAAAGAGTTGGTGCAGCAACCGAAAAAGCCCTAGTTCCAATGTTAGTGTTGACTTTAGGAACAAAAATTAGGTCAGAACTAGATGATCGAAGTGGATAGGTTTTCTTACAGGAGTAAGCAATGAATGCAAATAAGATGGTCAAGCTTTTCATTAAACATCTTGTCTCTCTCCATTATCACAACTTATTCTCTCTTAATGTCAGCACGCCCAAGTTCCAGCAAGCATTGTGTTGGTGTTGTACTCAACTATACTGTTTATAAAGCAACATGCCAGCAGTTCTACTTGCTTACGTCATAAATGCTGAATTTAGATTGTACCCCAGTATGTGTCTGTAGCTCTCAGCTTAGTTGTGCAATGATAGAATTCCTTCTCACTCATGTAACAGGTGCTTAGTTGCTGCTACCATACTAGTGGGAATTTCCTATTTCCTATTTTATTAGTAAAGCTTACATGTTTACACCTTAAGTTTCCTAGAGGCCCGCAGGTGTATTCAGACAGTACTCGCTTGTCAGAACAAGTCACAACTGGTAGCATTGGTGAAGCATTAATTGATTAATCCTTATTTCATGCACTAAGCAGTTACATCATGTTTAATTTTTAAGTTTTACTTTTACTAGTAACAATGTTAACCAAATGTGAATCATTAAAGTAACTATCATGACAGATTTTATATGATTCTATGTGACATACCGGTTTTTTTATTTGGTCAATTAATCATAACAGATTATTCAATTGAATTGTGTCCTTTGTTAAATTTCAATTTAGATAACTAAAATAATTGTGTCTAGCTTATGATATAAGACTATATTCACTTTTACGGGTTACCCAGTTTAAGTCAATTATTTTGATGATTGATATAATTCAGTCATCTTTTTAAATTGATTGTAAATACTGTAAAAACTGTCCATCTTGACACATGCAGAAGAACAATCACAGAAACACATGTAACATCATGAACATCTAATGTTTGGTTCAAACTATAAACTCTCAAATTTATACAAATTTCACAAATGATAAACCTGCTTGTTTTCTACTGAGGTATCCTAGATGAACCAATGACAGTTTGGCAGCTGAATTGCGTAACAGAGGAACATACTAACATATCCACATATATATACATATGTACACCAGCTCAATTACAGGTAAATTAATTAAATTATTCATGTATGCACGTGCAAAAAGTCATGGAAAAAGTCACAGTTTTGTCTAGGAAAAAGTTGCAAGAAATAAAGTCACAAAATAATTTTATTCTTGCATACTTGAGTGCATTAAAATGGTTTTGACTGATTGATTTAAGAAGAAACTCACTGACAAGTGAGCACAATAAAGTCTGCAGAAACTCTGCCAGTTTTTTTACATTTTCACTGATAAGTGAGCACAATACTTGCTGTCTTTGATTTTGGTTATTTAGGCGAATATTCCAGCCGACTTCATGGAGAAACTCTGCAACAGTTATCACAGTGCACCTGTAATTACTAATTGGGCAGCTGTGCAACAAGGAAATGAAAACTGGACAGTTGCTTACCCTAAATATAACAAGAGAAACAGCTGGAATTGTAGGAAATACTTACAGAAAAATATTATATTTTACCATGCAACTTTTTAGTTTATATTTAATATTATATCAATTTATGTTTTTCTAATGTATATTACAGTGTAGTAATTAGTATTAATTATATGTTGGTTCATATTTAAGTGGTGTCTTTTTACTTCCTGTGACTTTTTTCCAAGACTTTTTTCATGAGACATTTCCTACATTGCCTGGCTCATAGCAGCATAGAATATGACACCAGGCCAGTGTTTATTTGTATTTTACTATGATGTTGGTGTTTGTAGGTGGACATCCTGAGAGGTCTAGGTGCTGAGATTGTGCGTACACCAACAAGTGCAAGCTTTGACTCACCCGACTCTCACATTACTGTAGCTCAAAGACTCCTCGATGAGATCCCAAACTCACACATACTCGACCAGGTGAGAGCTTGCGTTCTTCGTCATGTGACAGCGGCATATCTCCCTGGCACTAAGATGTCACAGCTATTGCTCACGCCCTGTATTTGTGCATCATCAACTGCAAGAGTGGTTATTTAAAGAGCAGTATTCGGGCAAAGAAGGATGTTCTAGTGGGATACAATAGCCTACACGTGTTTCAGATTCAATAGAGACATCAGTAAAAGCTGTTGGTCCCTTCTATCTGGTTTCTAAGCCAGGGGAAGTAAAAGATCCCACACAGGGAAATGGGAATAACCTGTCATCGAGTCATTCAGCTAATGATCTCAATTTACAACAGAAGTCACTCAATTGATGGTTGAATGTTGTTTGGTTACAGATTGTTTTACCACAGGTCAGTTATTTTGTGAATATTGTTTGGTTAGAGATTGTTTTACTACAGGTCAGTCATCAGCTGATGGGTGAATGTTGTTTAGTTGGAGATTGTTTTACCACAGGTCAGTCGTCAGTTGATGGGTGAATGTTGTTTGGTTGGAGATAGTTTTACCACAGGTCAGTCATCAGTTGAAGGGTGAATGTTGGTTGGTTGAAGATTGTTTTACCACAGGTCAGTCATCAGTTGGTGGATGAATGTTGTTTGGTTGGAGATTGTTTTACCACAGGTCAGTCATCAGTTGGTGGGTGAATGTTGTTTGGTTGGAGATTGTCTTACCACAGGTCAGCCATCAGTTGCTGGGTGAATGTTGTTTGGTTAGATTTATTTTACCACAGGTCAGCCATCAGTTGCTGGGTGAATGTTGTTTGGTTGGAGTTTATTTTACCACAGGTCAGCCGTCAGTTGCTGGGTGAATGTTGTTTGGTTGGAGATTGTTTTACCACAGGTCAGTCGTCAGTTGAAGGGTGAATGTTGTTTGGTTGGAGATTGTTTTACTACAGGTCAGTTGGTGGGTGAATGTTGTTTGGTTGGAGATTGTTTTACCACAGGTCAGTCATCAGTTGGTTGGTAAATGTTGTTTGGTTGGACATTGTTTTACCACAGGTCAGTTGGTGGGTGAATGTTGTGTGGTTGGGGATTGTTTTACTACAGGTCAGCCGTCAGATGGTTGGTGAATGTTGTTTGGTTGGAAAACTAAGTATTTCAAAGATTGTTGCTGCTTGTTTGCAGTATCGGAACCCTTACAACCCCCTGGCGCACTATGATGGCACGGCAGAGGAAATACTGCAGGCTTGTAATGGTAAGAATACCTGGTAGTGTGCAGTATTTGTGGTAATAAATCTAAAATATCAGGATATTTAATTACACTTATCTATAAATAACTGTTTCTGTGTGTCACTTGCAGACAAGGTTGACATGGTGGTTGTTGGCGCGGGAACTGGAGGCACAATAACTGGCATCAGTCGCAAGATCAAAGAAAGATGTCCAAACTGCAAGGTGTGTTTTGGTCACTTTTTTTGCTGCATCACACTGAACACTATTTATAATCAGTATATGTGTGGCGGCCTAGGAAAACCAGTCACATTGACAACAAAATAATATGTATTTTTATTCAAGAAATGGAAAGCAACACTATTTTCACTTCCAATACAGTTTACTGTATTTAAATATTCCCACCAGAACCAAAGTTACAAGAATTAAAAAAATGTATTATCAAAAATTATTTCAGGAGAAAAATCAGTTTTAAAGTCGATAGTCATTATTCACATGAAAACAAAACTTCATGATGATATAACAAAATATCTGCTGCTATTACCATATACAATCCAGTGAAGCAAATGTAGCTGTGTTTGTTATCTTTAGCTTACAGAAATAATTATAAAATTCTGATGGCTACTTTTAAAGTTACAAGACTTTAAAGATGGCACCCATCAAACATTATTGCAGGAAAAAAGTACTCGTAGTGTCTGGAATCATCATAATTCATGTCAAAATAAAATCTTGCTGCAGTATTAATATTATATCAAAATATCCAGTGCTATCACCATGTCCAATGTAGTGACGAAAATGTAACTATGTATCTCAGCTTTGGAACACTAAAACTATTATCAAATTCTGATGGTTACTTTTAAAGTTACAATAATTTAAAGAGAGCACCCGTCAAAAAAGTTGTAGTTTGTTAAAAAAAACGTATATTACTAATCTACACGCAAGAGGTAGCAAACTCTTCCATGAATATGTGGTTAGCTCTAAAAAGAACTGTTGTTGTTTGGGTCTGAAGAGAGGCGTTTGTGTTCTCATCTTGCGCCTCGGGTCGTCATAAACAGTTTGACTGTCACCATTGACAGATCCGTTCACTTCCTCTGCCAGCTCCGGGTCAAAGTTGTCCTCGCTCGAATCAGACAAGTCCGAATCATTGTCATCCTTGCCGATCGGGTGTGTCCAGACCTGTTAAGTTTCTGAAATGACAAAACTGGAGATTTGTGCGTAAAGTAAAATCGAGCCGTCAAAGACCGATTTCGTTGCGCGGCGGTTGAATAATTAAAAGGCATACAAGAAGTGTAAAAGACTTTAATTGCAAAATATCTTAACAACTTGAGATATTCACAAAGTACACTGTTATATATAATACAAGACAACATTGTGAAAAGTATTTCACCCACTGAAAATATGAATGAGAAGTATTCTTTATATGCATGAATTATAATTATTTAACTTATTCACATATAATTTATAAAACTATTAGAAATTCACCCTATACATGAATTCCTAGCACTAGCAGGACTCATTCTGTAAATGAGAAGTTACATAACAATGCTCCATGTGGTGAAACTAATCAGTGATCACCATGAAAATGCCAAAGAAAATTTACCAAAAACAAATCCAAACTTGTGTAATTTACTCTCTAAATGACAAGCATGTAATTCCTTAAATGAATTACAATTATAATATAGATGTTATTCGTCTATTCAAAGGAAGACAGTTAATTGGGTCATTAAGTATAATAAAGACATGAATGACACACCCCAATTATTCTCCAATCTTAACAACATCAGATATACACAAAGTACAATGTCATAAATTAAACAACACACCATTGTGAAAAGTATTTCACCCACTGAAAATATCAATGAGAACTATTCTTTATATGCATGAATTATATTTAATTTATTCACATATTATTTACAAAACTATTAGAAATTCACTCTATACATTCTGTAAATGAGAAGTTACATAGCAATGCTCCATATGATGAGACTAATCAGTGATCACAATGAAAATGCCAAAGCAAATTTACCAAAAACAAATCCAAATCAGAACTTGTTTCGTTCTGGGACGATCGCACCCTTCACTATCAATGTCATGGTCGTTTTCTGCCGACGGCACGAAAACTTCTTTGCGACTTCACTGTCCGGAAAAACTTTCTTGACGATCTTTGTGAAGTGGTCTCCAAGCATAAACGAAAGGTTGTGCTCGGCGACCATATCAACAAAGAGAGTCTCCGCCACAATTACCCGCCTGGTAATTTCTTGGTCTTTGTGGTTGACAAAGAACGACGTCAACCCCATCATTCGATCGTTTGTGTGTGAGGCACGTTCAAGATTCACGTGCTGCGACGTTGCGGCATGGCGAAGGGCATCGTAGTTTCCACCCGCGGCAACACTGAAGTGCAAGTTGCACACTCGGCAAAACGCGTGCATCACACCTCTATCACTGTTTGATATCCAACGTAGATCTGATACCCATGTCTGTAAACATTTTGACGAATATTTCTTTTTCGGTCGAGGCAAACTTTGTTTCGTTGGCGCCATAACATTCTCATTGTGTGTTTATGTGTGCCTTGCTTGTCGCTGTAGAACGACTGATGAGATTCGTTGTTTCGAGACCACGTGATAGTTTCCATCCAATTAAAACATCTGTTGCACATTTCCGGTGTGTCCGGTATTTAAAAATGTTATTACACAAATAGTAATCGAAAAACACTTGCGATTCCACTAAAACGAAAATCACGGAAATATTTGTTAATAGAAACGGAGCATATAGCCTGACATTTTGGAGGTTTAAAAATAAAACGGGAGGAGGCATGAAAAACTGGAGATTTCATTTCCCGCGCGGGAGAACGGGAGATGGGTGCCAAAAGCGGGAGTCTCCCGCGAAAAGCGGGAGACTTAACACGTCTGGGTGTGTCACAAAGTAGTCATTCACAAGTTCGTTGAGGATGTCCCCACTTGCGATATACTGCATGTTCACCAATGCCAATGAAACACCGAGCAAGATCGTTCGACTTCGCCGTCTTCGGTCCATCCATGCCATGGTTATGGGTGTAGCAAAAACAAACAAAAACACAAACACAAAAAAGTACAACTTTCACTTAGGTAATCAGGAAACTACTTGGTGAACTTATATGAAACTTATGAAAATAAGTATATTAGCTAAAAGATTGCAGCGAAATCTCAAAATCAACCCGATGACGCAAAATCAACTTTATGACGTGTTTGCGGGCAATTACGCCTGGCGACTTCCGACTGGTTTTCCTAGGCCGCTACACATATGTGTTCGCGTGTGTGTAAAAATGTATCATAAATGTGATATGATAAGCGATATAACTTCTGCATTGAGATATCTTTTGGTGTGGTGCTAATGGCCATTCTGAAAAGATAAACAAGCATAACTTTTGCGTATTGTATTTTAATGCCCATGTTACATGATTCTGTGATTGTCTGTTTCATAAATCATGTTGTTGATTGGATAAATCACTCTACTATCCAGTCAGATGATATTCTATAGTATTGTCTAAAGGTTGCTCGTAGGAGGCTAATCTGCAGTGAGACAGTTCAGTGTGCAGTGTTGGTGACAGGTGGTGGGAGTTGACCCAGTGGGCTCCATTATTGCTGCGCCAGACAACATCAACAAGACTGACAAGACTTCCTATGAGGTGGAAGGTATTGGCTATGACTTTGTGCCCACAGTGTGTGACAGAACGGTAAGTCTTCTACTAGTTTTGTATTTATACAGCATATTGTATAAATATATTATTACTTATATTTACTTGTTATATGGTTTTCTGCATATTTATTTGCACAAGCATGTTTCTAGTACGTATCTTATTACAAGGTTGTGGAAAGTACACATTTTAACATTGGTATTCCCCCACATTTGTATTATCAGCTGGTACAGATGTCAGAAATAAAAATTAGACTGGCACATATGAGGGGTTTTGTGGTAAAACATGATACAATTTTTTGGTCAAAGTCTAATTTCTGTACTTCGTCCTCAGAACGTCAATGAAAACTTGTATATGATATTGGAATATATTAAGAAAACAACATCATCGAAACTAATAGCAAGTTCAGCTCTCTTTATTTAATATTTAAATTACGACCCTGTCAAAAAAACATAAGACTCGCTTCTGTACTGCTAACTAAAGCTACGATTCCATATGTATGGAAACGCAAACGGAATGAGGTATACCTCTGTAGTGATGTCACTACTGGGAATTTCCTATCCGATTCGTGTGCAGATACGATTTGAATCGCTACACGCAGCAATTCAATTTGCCGCTTCTGCACGACAAAACTCATCCGCCTAGGCATGTTTTAAACTACTTAGTTAATTTCCACCGGGCACTATATTCATTGTTTTGCTGCATGCCATTGTGATATTTTCTGACTGTTTACTTGACAGTATGTTGACAAATGGTACAAGTCTGACGATAAGCCTTCCTTCATCATGGCCCGACGGTTAATCCGGGAGGAAGGCCTTCTATGTGGTATGTCACCATTTATACTAGCTATTCCAGCGGAACCATATGCAAAATAGGGATTTAATTCAAGTTTTATATAAATTAACATGATCTAGGAAAATTATCATTGAACGCTTACAACAAGACCCCGTTGTGCTAATGAAATTACATTAATCACATATTATTTCCAGAAAATGAATATTGTTTTAGATCCGATCTTCACAGTTCTGCAATGACCCTTTATTAAGACTCTCACTGTACTTTATCTAGATTTCAAGTTCAATATTTTAATTTTATAATCCTTGTAAATAATACCCAACAATACGCTTTTATTCCCTAGTGTATATCCTAGCAGGCAAATGTCCCAATCCTAATGTGGTCGACTTTAGCTTCCAAAGAACCTGGTGTGTTTTTCATGCCCAGTTGACCACCAATTGTGACCTCATAAATTTATATCGTCATGTGTGTGGTCCCCCTCTTTAGCTCTAAAAAAACTAATGTGGTTCTCCCTATTTCTTTGATACATTTCTTTATATATATAACTCGAAATACCTTTGTGTATTTTAATACATCGCCAGTTGGTAGATAGTTTTTCATGAGTTGTTTTTGTCTTTATAAATAGTGTGTGTTAAGTAGTGCTGATATTACTAGGTGGCAGCAGTGGTTCTGCGATGTACTGTGCGATCGAGGCAGCAAAGGAGGCGGGGCTCAAGGCAGGTCAGAGGGTCGTTGTAGTGCTGCCCGATTCCATCAGAAACTACATGTGAGAACAAGTCTTCGCTCTTATTTGATGAGTATACTCAGTTACCTGTTTTAATCCTCCTGTGTCTCAATGGAACCTTCAACACTTTCACACTGTTGCGCTTTGCCACTCTTAGTGGTCATGTGACATGAAGGTAGTGTGGAGGTGTCAAAAGTTCCATTGAGCCAAAGAAGGATTCAGACAGGTAACTAACAAATCTCATCAAATATTTATCTAAGTGAACCCAGAATCAACATGCATGCAGGAAGTCTTCTCTCCTAGTAGCAACTCATCACTTCATTATTAAGATTGAATAGTTGGTTTGAGGTCCTAATGGTAATTTTCACTTATCAGTAACATATTGTGATTGTATTGTTTAGAAATAGTTGGGTTCTTGTGAGTGTTGTGGATGTCTATAAAATATAAATATGTATAAAAGGTAAGTTGTTTTATAGCATAGTGTTCAGTACTCAGGACTGCACAAAGCACTATACACTTCACCCCTGATAGACCTATTCAGTTGAATAATACTGCTGAATACAGCTGAATGAACTAAAGCAATGTGAACTGACCATATTTTGAAATGGCAACAAGAGTATCCAAACTCACATTCTCTTCATTGAGAGTTCAACGTTCTAAACACTACGCTACTGTGCCCTGCTTAGCACCCCTGTATGATAGGTGAGCATCCTGTCAATAAACTTATATCTAGTTGCTCACAAGGTGGTCAAGGTGGAAAGATAAGAATATATCCAGTCAGACTCATATCATCATCTCATCATCTCAACTGTTATGAGTGTTGAACAATTCTTGAACTCTTGTTTGTTCTATCATGTGTTCATAGGACGAAGTTTCTCAGTGACGACTGGATGCGGTCACAAGACTTCATTGACGAGCCAGAGCCAAATGAGACGCAACAATGGTAAGTGCCCCTTATGTCACTGATCAGTGCCAGCAGAGATATACGTGTAGCTGACACATTATGACACATCAGGTTTTAATACTCGGTGTATCTGGGAGAATTGTAGAAATACAATGAACAAGTATGTACAAATACAATATAACTGATCAATAGCTTTGTATGTTATGTTTCAATTGGTGCAATGCTTTCATTTTTCGTTATTATCAAACCAGTTATTTGTGGTAGTTTAAGGGGAGGCTCAGGTCGAAATTTACGGATTTTTAAAAATAAAATGAGTTTTGAGTTATTGACATTTTTATGTATAAAAATTACTCAACTTCCCATTCATATACGTTAAACTACCAAAATAAACCTGTTTATGTCACAAAACATGCATTTTGTGTGATGCCTATCATTGCTAAGTCTTTGTTTTTGTCAAACGAAGCGTAAATAATTGAACATTATGCAATTTTCCGCGATCGATTGCGTCGCGAAAAATACTGTCATTCCATCATGGCGCATATCACGGGAAAGCCCTGTTTTCGCTCTGCATGATGATATAAACTATTTGAAGATGGCACCGCTGCTGCCTGAATAACCCAGCCTATAAACGACCGCCTCTCTTGCCGCTTCGGGGACAAAGGAATGGATAACCCTACAGCGATTGGTCAGGCTGCATCACGTGATGACGGAATCCTCTGATTCCGTCAAGTCAAATGTTCTGATTGGTTGTAATACGTCCAACCTATGACGTCAGCTTGTAATACCAGCTACATTCGACAGGATTGACATTTAATTCACCGTGTTTCTTTAGCTTTCTAAAACGACATTATGCCGTTTGGTCGAAAGTGAGTGAGTGGTTTCCGTGCCGCGAAGCGACGCAATATTGCGCAGCTGCAGTTAGCACGTGAAAGAAAGATTGCAAGTTGAATTTGTTGTTGAATATGTGACGACGACGTGTTCGGGTCCGACCACGATGACAGGCCCAGAGCAGTGGCTGTGTCAACAGCACCCAGAGTAAGGACAATTTCTGTGTTTTATATGTTCTCGATAACACTGACAGTGTAAATAATGCATATATATTCATGTTGTCTCCACAGTTAGTCTTTGAACCCTGTATCAAGAAATTATTTGACGTTTGCCTATAATTTTATATTCATGGTCTTGTTAGTGTTCAGCCGTCCAGGGACTATCCAGGCACGCCAGAACCATTATAGTTGACATAAAATAAAAGTGATAATTATGTACATGCTCAGATTATGTTGTTTTAGGGATGACAGTTATACTTTGTACATTATTCTATGGAATTATGTTTTATATTAGTACAACTTGCCTTGGTATGTCCCTTTATGACATACAGTTACACTGTATATAATTCAGTACTAATAAAATAAACAAAAGGCGCAACATAAACTACAGTCACAGAATTATAGTACTGGGGAGGGGCTTTTATTGTTAGTAATACATTGGTATTGTGTACTTGTTTCTTAGCGTCAACTTGGCTGTCAGTGTCACCCGATCCGTCTCAGACTGTGTGTGACTGAGCGGAAGTTTGGCTACACGGATCTTCTGGATGAGATGGGGGTCTCACACTTCCCGGATGCTGTGACTGAGCGGAAGTTTGGCTACACGGATCTTCTGGATGAGATGGGGGTCTCACACTTCCCGGATTAGGATGAAGGAGATACTTGTGCAGATCTGCCGACTGTACTTGTACGCTGCGCCATGTTGCTGTCGCGATCCTGCCCTGCTCTTCTTCTCTTCTTCAGTGAACTTTATTTAGGTTACAATGAACTTTATCTGAGCTCCAGTGAACTAGATTTGTGCTCCAGTGAACTTTATCTGTGCTCCTGTGAACTTTATCTGTATAAATGTTGGAATGATGTGCTATTTTACAAATACGGTTTCCTGTTCTGTAATGTTTTTGCTACATTGCTTTGTTTGACGTATTATTATGATGCTGTTCAAATCACTTTGAAGTAGGCCATTTGATAGATTATACATAGAGTAACATGTGTACAAAGTTTCAATCACTTAGGTTGCTTTTTAGGTGTTGAAAAGTGTGTACAAGTGTAACTAAACTTTGAACGCGATTTTCTCAGAAACATGATTTCACTCACACCAGCCGTCTTCTTGTTTATTTATCTGAGTTGATTTGCTTGAAACTTGCTACAATGTATTTTGACATTATGCCCCTGGTAGTCAGCAAGCTACTTTTTCAAAAGCAAGGCATGTTTTTTAATCAAATGAGTCGCTATTAAAAAAATGTCTGGAACAAATACAATTTTTTTTTGTAATCATTAAAAAAAAGTTTTTTGTAAAATACAAAATGTATCTTGCTGGTTACACTTAGGGTTATATGGAGTAACTACACACCACATTTGAGTAATGTAAGTCCAGTAGTTACCAAGATATTTCAACGCATGCATTAAATCCAAGATGGCTGCCGTACCATGGGAAAATCCCCCCGTAAAATTTAAAAAAAATTCCACGCCTTCCCATTAGGTGGACTATCAATCTGTTTCAGCTCTGTAGAGTAAGTAACAATGAAGTTATAAAATAACATACGTTTAGACCCAAGCCTCCCCTTAACCTAACACAATGTAACTAACTTTGACACCTTGCAGTGACAAAGCATCATCTAAACAAAGAGCAATTAATACATTCAAATCATTTGAAGAAAAGCTTCATCTGACTCCAATGGCATAACACATACTTGTACATGTTGTGTGACTGGTAAGTAAAACATTTGTACCATAGGTGGTGGGACATGAAGATGAATTCACTTGACCTGAAGACTCCTCTCATTGTGCAATCAACCGTGACCATTCAGGAGACACTCAGTCTACTCGCTAAGGAGGGCTTTGACCAGGTCCCTGTGGTTGATGAGGAAGGGTGAGGCTCTTTTTTCTTAAAATATACTCGCCAATGTACTTGTGTGTAATGTAAACATGGTTAAAAGTTGCACTTAGAGCTCATTCAAATTTACGTTACAGCTAAGTTTGAAGTATTATGAAATATTGGATGTAAATAATTTTTATAACTGAAGTTTCAAAAGCATAATGATAAATGCATGATCTGGTAAATGGATCTTCTTGTGGTTTTCTTTGTGTTCTGAATTTTATGAAACTCCCATCATATTATTATTCCTTTGTAAAAATGTTCTTTAGTTTAAAAGAATCAAGAAACATTTTCTTAATTTCAATGTCACGCCATTTGACCCATTTGGGATTTAACCTATCGTTTCTTACCTCTGATTGTACAAATTCGACATGGATTATTAATAGGAATTTTGAAAATACACTGACATACAATGTCAAATGAAACAGTTGCTCCTCCCCACCCAAATGAAACCAGTTTCATTCACTATCAACCATTTGGTTGTCCATGTGTGACATGATTGTGTTGGTTGATTCAGTAGTGTGATGGCCTTGACAACAATTGCCAACCTGATGTCACATGATTGTGTTGGTTGCTTCAGGAGTGTGATGGCCTTGACAACAATTGCCAACCTGATGTCACATGATTGTGTTGGTTGCTTCAGGAGTGTGATGGCCTTGACAACAATTGCCAACCTGATGTCACATGATTGTGTTGGTTGCTTCAGGAGTGTGATGGGCATGGCAACAATTGCCAACCTGATGTCACATGATTGTGTTGGTTGCTTCAGGAGTGTGATGGCCATGGCAACAATTGCCAACCTGATGTCACATGATTGTGTTGGTTGCTTCAGGAATGTGATGGGCATGGCAACAATTTCCAAACTGATGTCGCAGGTGATGAAAAACAAGTCAAAGGTGACGGACCCCGTCAGTTCAGTTGTGTATAAACAGTTCAAGCAGGCAAGTATATCGTCTTCTTTAACTCCCTTCTTGTCATTGTTATGATGCTCGTAAGGTTGTCGTCACTTTTGGAACACGGTGATGTACAGAGCATTAGAAATGTTGGTGCACCGTGCATGTTAAACACCATACCTCCTTCTCTTAGTAACTTTTTCTCTTTCACAAGAGATTTATAAATGCACTATGCACACATGCATGTAAAGCACAGCTGGTGCATTGAGAAATTAGGAGAACACTGCACAGTGAATTGAAAGTCATGATCCACTACCAACTTTTACATATGTTGATGACTTTTGCTTTTTATGTGACAATGAGAATGCTTAATTCTTTGGTTTGTTGCACCACTGAACTAAGATTTTCCGAGGATATTGGCGCCAAAGAAGTTATACCATTATTATTATTGTGTCACCTGATCTGTTGCTAGTTCGGGGTTTGCACTGAACTCTACTAACGGTATTCAATCAAATCAGCAAAAAGAGTACATGAGATCAATGAGGACACTTTTTATTTTGTAGACATGATTTCTTTTTATGTTACATCCAGTTTTATCATTTGTTCATTAACGTTGAGCTTTTAAAGTATATTGGGCTCTATAAAATGCATGTTGTTATAGTTTTGTTACTAACTTGTGATGTTGTTGTGTTTGCAGGTAAAACTGGACACAAACTTGGGTCGCCTGTCGCGCATTCTCCAGACTGACCACTTCGTATTGGTTGTGCATGAACAAACACAATGTAAGTACCACAAACACTAGCAATAACAATAGCTATGTGGTAGTCACAACTCTTGTATGTACCTGATGTACATGTAGGTTTTATATATCGTCATTGATGGCATCTTAAACATTGTGTTCTATCTACATAATAGCCACATTATTTTGTCTAGTTTTCTGCATCTACCCCCCACACCATTCATATCAACTAGATTAGATCAAATTCCCCATCAACTTAAAATCATCTCAAACCGTAGTCACCTTCTGGAAAAACTCATGGCATCTTCAAAATTTCATTTCCACCCTAAATCTTAGTGATGTCTGTGTGTCTTTGCGTCATTAAGCATCAGTTCCATTGCTAAAGGCTCGCATTGAGACATGTGAGTGAGAGAAAGAAATAATGGACATCCTTTTAGAATTTAATAAAGTACATTTTTTGTAAATGACAACATTGAGATGGCCCATCTTTGTGACGTGATGTTTCAGGCCAGACAAGTGGTGTTGAGCTGACGAAGAACATGATCTTTGGCATAGCAACAAGCATCGACCTGCTTAACTTCATCAGTAGTCGCCAGGGAGACGCAATTTCCGTGGACAGTTCACTCCTCAGTCCAGTGCCCTTCAAGTAGACTGCTGTCATACAGAAGGAACACATGGTCGAGTGGGGCAACGTCTAGAAAATATGGCAGCTGTGATGCACAGAAATCCTTTCTTGGTATAATTAAGGTTGCAACTCTCAATATCTGGAACTGGAAACTTACCTTAATATGCCACTGACTATATTGTATCTTGTCAAAATAGCAACATTGTCAGGTATTATAAATTCTACATGAAATAACTTTGTTTCATGCATCGCTACTTCAGAGTCCTGTCCCAAGGTCACACAATGTTTGTTTGCTGCTGCCACCTGGTGATTACACCAATTACGGAATTCTGGGCAAAATATTTTCACTATGTTATCATGTTACATGAATGGGAAATGTGCATTATTGTTACTAAATGCATTCAGACAATAACTTGACCAAACTTACTTGATGCATGCAACAGTACTGTTGACTGTAGGTATACATTGTTGCCATTACTTATGCCTGTCACCCTATTGAGGCATAGGCCGCCAACAACTGCTCTCCAGTGTCCCCTGTCCTGTGCCATTTTCTCCAGTTGGTTCCCGGTTCATGTTCTCGGCGCCATGTGTACCCGACCCATCCCCATCTTCTTTTCCTAATTTCCTCTTCCACAGGAAGTTGACTGTGGAAATTGTTGCCATGAAGTGGCTTTAATTGTACAAACAGCCACTCTCATTTTAGTTTGTCTTCCTATCATGCTACCATTATTCACGTCTTCTTTCTAGATGTGTTTTATTGAATTCATATATTTATGTTGATATTGTTTTATAATGTGCAACTTTGTAGCATTAAAACGTGTTGTTTTTTAAATTTGAATGTTGAGGAATACAAAAAGAAAAGTAAAAGTTTACAGAAACTGGAAAATAACACAGAAACATGTAATTTTTTAGATTTGTGTTTTGACAAAATTAATTACAATTGGTATAATGTCCATGATAGATATGTCCACAGAAAAAAAACAATAGGCCCTACAACTAGGAGTCAACAGTGACCTTTTTTGGTCAAGTGTTTTTCCATGAAGGGCCACAGATGACAATACTGTGACTGATACGTTCACTGATCGCTGTCCATGTCATCCTCTCTGCTGTGATGTATAGTTTATGACAATGTTATACACTGGTTTTATTCTTGGGGAGATGCAACCCCTACATGTATTTATTTAAGTTGGGAATACATGATATATGATTGTACATATACATGTATAGTGCTACAGGGTACGCATGCACGCACGCACGCAAACACGGGGCATGTTGTGCTGACTAGCAATTTATATAGTACACTTCAACCAATTTGTTTGAAAACTTTTGTTTTTAGTGAAATATTACAATAACATGCTGTGCAAAAACGATGCCACAGCATCACGCTTCCAAGCAGTTATTATCCAGTAGTGAATGATTGTTATTAAACTTTATCTGTCTTTGCATGTGACCTTGACATGCATGCCCAATCTCGCATCTCATAAACATACATTGATGTATCTAAGATTTGGCAAGATTTCAAGAGAATGCATAATGGATGTTTGTGCTCGGTGAACAAAACTACAGCAACAATTTTATTTTACTTGAGAGGTCAAAGGTTGAATATGTGGCTTACGAATGTATTTTAGATGTATTTCTTTGATTTGTAAATTTGCGTCGTGAAATGTGATGCTAAATGTATTGGTAGTAATTTGGTACAGGGTATTATTAATCTTGCTATGTCTTGGCATTTATATGGACCTTAGTGTTTGTGTGCATCTTAATATTTACAGGCAGCTGGAAATGTGTGGGACGTAACTATAACTTTACAGTACATGTGTTGTTTGCATGCATAAATACATTAAATTATATAAATATGTGTATTGTCAACTTTTCCATTAAATTTGTAGTCCTTTGGGCCAAAGGTCCAACGGACTATTGCCATCACTCTGCATCCGCCGTCCACCGTAAGCTGCCGTATCTCGGAAACCATTCAGCAACGTTTTCTCTAATTTTGCATAGCCATGTCTTAAGGGCACTGCCACTATGCACGAGAAATCTGTATTTGATTGAATCGTGCTAAGGGCCTCCAAGGGCCCCAAACCTGGTAAAAAGTTTACATTTTGCCTACTTTTTCAAAAACTGTTCAGTAACCTTTTCTCTAATTTTGCATATACATTTCGTATGTTAGTGTTACTGTACACAAAAAAATCTGTATTTGATTCATTCTAAGGGCACCAAAGGTCCCCTAAAATGCCAAATTTGCTAACTAAATTGTCTACTGCAGCAGCAGCTCTATCTGGCTTACAGTCCTTTCCTCAACTAATCCCTTTTCCTACAACATCTGTCACACATTCTGGAGGAAGGGTAACTACCTGATGGAAACTGACTAATCTGTAATTGGTGACTGGCAGAGGCTTGTGTCAACAGACGGCACTCACTAGACCCCTGGACAGTTGGGCATACATTTTAAGGGGTCATCCTGAAACAATCAAATGTTAACCATTAGAAGAGTTGACATAGTTCCGCTATACACAAGAAATCTGTATTTGATTGAATCATTCTAGTGTCATTAACATATAATAGAACATACATTTTCAAGAAAATGCCTACATCATAATTAAGGTTGTTGCAAATTTCACCAGCTGCCATGTCAAGTCCCTTATAATTAACACTCTAGAGTGTTCAAAATCATTCAGGTAAATAGCAAATAACAAAGGAGACAAGTTTTCTCCTTGTGGTAACTACATCACATGAGAAGGAGGCTGACACAGCCCCCGAAAATTTGTACACTATCTAGTGATGTGGTTTTGAGAAGGGCCCTTGAGACTATCCCCTAAAAGTAGATTTTGTGTATTGTGACAGAAACAGAACCTGGTAGCTATTCCCCTTCCCAAAACATCTGTCGCATGCAGAGTCTGTCTTGCATGGATATTTGTTTTATGCAGTTGTTTTATATGGATGTTATCTTTTCTGTTATGTAATTACAAGCAGGAAGTTTGTGAAATTAGTTAACCTTAGGTCACAGAAAGGTAATTCCCGGTTTCTCATCAATGCTTGTATTTAAAAATAGGTGCCACAACATTTTATTTTCTATTATAATTATTCCTCTAAATGCAAGGCATGGTGCAATAAGTGAACAGTAAACATGTCAACGTTAGTAGTATATAGGATACACACAGGCACGCCCCGCCCCTTTTCAGACCTCGTCCTATGCATAAAAAACGCGCTAATCGTTTTCGGGAACATACTTATAAAAAAAAGATCAAAGGGTTTTGTGTAACCTGAGAGAAATCGGGAACATACTTATAAAAAACGTGATTGATGGCCTGTCACTTTTGATTGATGACTGAGGCGCCCCCTAACGATCATCCCAGTGACTATTTTAGCCCTAGCGGTCAACGTAGGACCTACCGAATATAGCGTCCTTAGTTACGTCGTCGTCGTCGTATATAACCGAGATCTTGAGGCGCCCCCTAACGATCATCCCAGTGACTATTTTAGCCCTAGCGGTCAACGTAGGACCTACCGAATATAGCGTCCTTAGTTACGTCGTCGTATATAACCGAGATAAAACCACTCATAGACGCCGGCGCCGGATTAGCTCTCCTGGGAGAGCGTTCGACTAGGGATCGCAAGATTCCGGGTCCGAATCCGGACGTCGGCCCCTTTTTTAGATGCGCCATCTAGCGGCGGTGACGTCTGTTCTATATAAGCGGTGTCGGTAGCGGTTTATCGGTAGTCATGGCTCCTACTACTATAAAGTTTGGCGGCTCGCGCTCATTCCTGTCGAATATGTACGCGAGCCGATTGACGGCGTACGGTCGGGACTTCCGATCCGTCGAGCAAGCCTATCAGTATAGGAAAGCGATATTCAACGAAGACCTCGAATGCGCCGCGTGTATAAAAAAGACGCGATCGCCCTATTTAGCGAAACGACTCAGTTACGGAATTCGAAAAAAGAGAACGGGAACCGACTGGAACGCCGTTAGGGTCGCGTGTATGAAGGGGCTGTTGATGAGTAAGTTTGGCGGGAATTTGAAGGCCGACTTATTAGCCACCGGGGACGCCGAATTGGTGGAGTGGGTACCGAGTAGGGAGGGTTTCTGGGGTACCAGGATCGGGGACGTTGCGGGGGAGAACAAGCTCGGTAAACTGTTGATGGAGGTGCGCGCCGCTTATAAAGACGCGTAAAAAGCGTTAGCCAGTATCAGTCGTGAAAATGCGCGGACCACTGTTGAAGCATCCGTTTACGTGTATAGTATCCGGTCCTACGGGATGCGGTAAGACGACGTTCGTCGCCCGTCTGATACGACACGCTATGATTGTTCCACCGCCCGAAAAAATCCTGTGGTGCTACGGGCAGTGGCAGACCGCCTACGCGTCTATGTCTCCGAAAATAGACTTCGTAGACGGCCTGCCGGCTACGACATATTTAGACGGTAAAAACAGGACGCTTGTAGTACTCGACGACCTCATGGAGGAAACCGATAGCGGAGTGACGGCGCTGTTTACTAAAAAAAGTCATCATTGTAATACGTCGGTCGTACAACTCCGACAGAACATGTTTCCGAAAGGGAAAGAAAACCGTACAATCAGCCTGAACGCCCAATACTTAGCGCTATTCAAGAACCCCAGAGACGCCGGTCAAGTAGGTCACCTAGCGAAACAGATGTACCCGGGAAAGGTCAACTACATGATAGAGGCTTTCAAAGACGCGACGTCGACGGCGTACGGCTATCTCTTCGTGGATCTGAAACAGGAAACGGAAGAGGACATGCGCCTGCGTACGTGTATATTTCCAGACGACCCCCTTCAGTACGTCTACGTACGGAAGGGTGGCCAACTATAAGTAGAGAGGGACGTCGCCGCGTACGCTTATTAGTCGTTATGACGGGACGACGCGCGGTGGTAGCGGCGAAGCGACGACCGAAGGTGTCGCCGACGGTGTCGGAGCAACGCGTGAAGAGACACATTTTCGCCCTGCAGCTGTTGGATAGACATAAGCGGAACATCGAACTGCGAAAAGCCGTTCTCGCCCATTCGAAGGTCGGTCTCATATGTAGTCTGTACGATTGCGCGTACAATATTCTGAGAGGGAACGTGAAGGTGTCGCCGAAGCAGAAACGAGTGTTGACGAAATACAGAGATCACCTGCGTGACCTGGTCAACAAACGAATTCCGGTGAAGCGGAAGCGAGCCATCTTGCAAACGGGGGCGGGTGGTTTTCTGACGGCCCTGCTAGCACCGTTAGCGAGCACCGTTCTCCTGCCACTACTCAAATAGGTCATCGGGGATTAATCGATGCAGTACGCGAAGAAGATGGCGTTGGTCGACCCGCGATTGGTGGAACGCCTCCTGCCACAACCGTCGAGCAGCACGCTCCGATCACGTGTACTGAGTACCCTGGACAGCGACATGAAGGACATTCTACAGCGATCGGATTTATCCGAACGCGATAAGGTGGCGTCGTACAATCAACTGCTGACTCGCTACAACACTATAGAGGCGGCTCGAGCGGCGCAACCGGTACGCGTGTCGATGGTCAACGCCGACGGCGGCGGCGAGATACAGCCCGCGGCGGCGGCGGTGGCGCCATCGTCGGAGGCCGTAGAGCGCGAAATCGTAGCCAGCATGCCGAAAACGCTGAAAGGGAAGGCGAGTCTACTTATCGCGAAAATGAAAGCCGATCCGTTGTGTCGATGGAACGACCGCGGCGAATTCGTGTACGACGGTAAAACGATCGCGGGGAGTAACATGGTCGATCTAGTGAACGATCTCATGCGAACGAGAACGAAGACGACACAGCCCCTAGGATGGCGAGCTTTCGGGTTGAGCATGAAGGGTATGAACATTCCTATGGAGTTCGTCGGCAACCCGCGCTATCGGGAGTACATGGAGCGACGGCGGCGGCAAAGAGAAGAGGAGTCGGAGGCGTCGGCGGTCAGTTCAGCGGGGAAGGCGGCACGAAGACGACGTACGGGCTCTAGAAAGAGACAAGGAGCGTTGGACGTCGTGATGTGGGAATCGATGTGACGATGCCGCCGATACAACGAACGGTCGTCGTCGTCGTCGGTGTCGTCATCACGGTTATCGCTCTCTATATAATATTCGTCGTTCATTGGTCGTCGTCGTCGTCGTCATCATGGTGTCCGGGTGGAGTCGTCGTCGTCGTCCAAAACGAAACCTTCGACGACGACGACGATGAATTGAATGAACTCTACTTCGATCCGAAACGGGCGGGTAGTTACGGAGGCGTCGACGCGTTGCACCGGGCGTCAAAGGGGGACGACGACGACCGGACGTCGAGAGGTGGCTAGCGGCGCAGGACGCTTATACCCTATACAAACCGGTTAAAATACGTTTCAAACGACGTTGCGTCATCGTGGGCGGTCAAAACCAGCAGTGGCAAGCCGATCTGGTCGACTTGACTAGGCTAAAAAAACACAACGACGGTATAACATTCCTATTGACGGTCATCGACGTGTTTTCGAAGCGGGCGTGGTGCGTTCCGTTGAAGAGTAAGTCCGGCGCGTCGCTCGTCGCGGCCTTCGCGCGTCTGCTGAACGACGCGCAACAGCCGCCGAACGCGCTGCAGACCGATAAGGGGACCGAGTTTCTGAACCGACCCCTGCAAACGTTCCTAAAGAGTCACGGCGTTCATCTTTTCGTGACGCATAACGAGGAGACTAAAGCGAGCGTCGTGGAACGATTCAATCGGACTTTGAAAACGCGCATGTGGCGTTATTTTACGAAACACGAGACGCTGGGCTACGTAGAGGCGTTACCGGATTTCGTGCATTCGTACAACAACGCCTATCATCGAAGCATCGGTAGGACGCCGGCGAGCGTCGACGCGACGAATCAGGAGGACGTATGGCAACGTCTGTACGGCGGCGGCGGCCGGCGGAAAAAACCGAAACTTCGCGAGGGAGATCGCGTGCGTATCAGTAAGACGAGGGGTCAATTCAAAAAACGATACATGGCTAACTGGAGCGAGGAGCTCTTCACCGTCGTAGAGGTGCATCCGTCCGAACCGCCCGTTTATCGCCTGAAGGACGACGCCGGGACACCGGTAGAGGGCGCCTTCTACGAACAGGAAGTACAACGCGTAGTCGTTCCGAAGGACAAACTATATCGCGTGGAGGCGGTTCTGCAGCGACGTCGTCGTCGCGGCGGCGGGTCGGAGGCGCTCGTAAAATGGAGCGGTTACCCGGCCTCCTTCAATAGTTGGATCGACGCCGCGGCGCTCGTGGACCTATAATAGCGCGCCGGCGGCATGCGTTGGACGCATCACGAGGAATGCTGGCGGCTGCACGAGTCATGCTTATGCAGGGGAACGTCGCTCCTCCCGTATAAGGGGCCCTGCTGTAGCCGCAGACCGCAGTGGCGCAATGATGATCGACGAGGCGACGACGAGGGACGAGCAGGATTTGTTTCTGTTTAATGATAATTTATTAATGTTTAACCATTCAATTATTTTAAGGAGTTCATCGTTTACTGCCGATTTTATATTTCTATTTGGGGAGTTACCCTGAAAATGATTGATGGTGCTAAATAAGGTGGTATCGTCGGCATACATAATAATGTTAAACATTTCGCTAGCTTTAGGGAAATCATTAATGTATATTATGAATAATAGGGGACCAAGAATAGATCCTTGTGGTACACCAATTGTGATAGGTAGAATATTAGAACTTTCATTTAGAAATTCGGTGTATTGTCTTCTATTGCCTAAGTAGCTTTTAAATAGATTCAGGGTAGGACCCTGTAATCCATAATATCTTAGTTTAGTTAATAGTATCGAGTGATCAATTGTATCGAAGGCCTTAGAGAGGTCAAGAAAAATATTGAAAGGAACATAATTTTTATCAATTTGTGTAATTATTCTATCTATTAGTTCAAGTGATGCTAACTCGGTAGAGTGTTTTTTTCTAAAACCATATTGATTTTTAACAAATAGATCAGAATCATTAAAGTATGCTGTTAGTTGACTAGATATTATTTTCTCTATCACTTTTGAAATTGTTGGGAGAAGAGATATGGGTCTATAATTTTTTTAATCAGATGGGTCATCTTTCTTAAAAATAGGAATTACTTTAGCGAGTTTAAGTGTATCGGGAAATATACCAGTATTTATTACTTGATTTATTACCAGGGTTAATGGTTTGATGATGGAGGGTTCAATTATTTTCAAAAGTTTACAGGAAATACCGTCATAGCCACTACTGTTTTTATTGGGAAGGCTTTCAATGGTTTTCTTGACTATTTCTTCATCAACATTTAATAGACTGAAAACGGAATGGACATTATCATTTAAGTAGTAATTGTAATCCTTATTTCCATTGTAATGAATGTCTTGTGCTGTCGACTGACCTATACTTGTAAAAAAGTTGTTAAATTGGTAATAACCGTTTTATCTGTTATAGTTATACCGTTACTTTTAAACAAAACAGTGTTGTTTGAATTGTTTTTGGAGATAAATTCATTTATGGTTTTCCATGTATTTCTGATGTCATCTTTATATCGGTTAAAGCGTGACTCAAAGTACATTTGTTTGGCAGTACGAATATTTTTCTTTAATATTGAGTTATATGTTTTTAGGTTAGTTAGAAGGACTTCGTACATAGGTAAATTTGGATTAGACATTTTTAATTTCTTATAAAGCGAGTCTCGATATTTGATTGATTTTAGAAGACCGTGTGATCCAGGTTGAATGCTTATGTTTGTATTTATTATATTTCATGATTTTAACAGGCATATGCTTATTCTTAGCATGCATAATTTCTTCGTGTATTATGTTATAATTTAAATTGGGGTCAGCCGTAGGAGATTTGTTTAGTTTGTTATACATTGCATCCGAATTTATCTCTAGTTTAACATTATGCATAGCTACCTTATTTTGTAGATTTACTCGAACAAATTTTGGAGGAGGTTTGGATTTTACGTTGATATTCATGATTAGGAAGTAAGGTTGATGATCAGAAAGGGTATTAGTGAAGATTCCTGCAGTGCTATATAATATTGATTTATTTAATTTACTGAAAAAGTTGTCTATCAGTGTTCCGTTAGTTCTGGTAAAGCGAGTTGGAAAGGTAATTTGTGGATAGAGACTGTATGAAATTATAGTATCAAAAAATTCACTATATATTTTGTTCTCGTTTATTTTCAATAGATTGATATTGAAATCGCCTGAAATTATTAGATTATTACAACTTTCTAGAGTAGCCATTGTTGTTGAAAATTCATCTATGAAATCTATAATATTTTGATTTAATGACCTAGGCGGTCTGTATATGTTTCCAATAGTAAGTGTTTTTGATAAGCTGCCACCAGTTACTTGAATTACTAACCCCTCCCAATGTTCATACATGTTGATATTCTTAAGTACTTTATATTTAAGTTTATTACCTACGTAAATTATTAAACCCCCTTTGACACTACAGTGTTTCCCCTGAGCAATTTGATCATATCCGTGTAAACTGAATTGAGATAAATTATCATGATTTGACTTCCATGTTTCTTGCAAACATATAATGCAAAATTTAAATTGTTTAGTATTTAGAAGCTCTACAAAAAGTTCAAGTTCGTCAAATTTAGCATTAATGGATTGAATATTTAAGCTTAGTATACAAAAATTATCAGTATTTTTGTGTGCTAACTTATGAAATTTATCGATGTCATAGTATGAAGAACAATGGATCAACTGAGGTTCATTTTGTTCAGTACTATTTTCGTTTATATCTAGAAGATTTATTAAAGAACAGTTTCGGATACCTCCCAAGTGGGAGAGAAATGTCACATCAGAAGTCATTGCTTAGGTTGGGACATAAAACAATAATATAGCCAGCCTTTGTACGTATGTTAGGTATTTTACAAAAGAGTGAACATGTGTGTATTTATTTCCTGTGCATATGTGAATGTTAAGAAATACTCCGTGTGTGACAGGGCAGATATCAAAGTAGTCAAGACTAGACTTAGAATAAAATAAATATAAAAGATAAGAAAAAACATGACAGATTGGGTGTTGGGTCATGAAAATAAGGCGTGACGCCAGGGAAAGGGGTAAGCTATGCTATCAACAGTGGCTGCATATAAATTAACAGTTGTCAATCTAAAAATAATAATAGAAGATATATAATGTCTTGATTAGTTATTTAAATGTCATTTATACAAAAAAAGACAACAAAAGGGCATGAATGGCCCATATATCATCAGATATATCAACAATACCGCAAACTGTTAACTGTTAATACCGCAAACTGTTTTTGCTAAAGTTGGTCATACAACATAAGTAGATTATGTAATTATTATTTTTCAAAATATGAACTAGCATGTTGATAATAATTTTAACAGACAGAAGAACAGCAATACATAAAAATAGAAATACATAAAAATAGAATCACATAAAAGGTAGAATCACACAATAATCTTGAATGTATTAGATTATCAAGTTATCAATGCTTTCATTGATAATAACGTACAACTGGAGATCATTTACAGATGTACAACTGGTGATCACTTACATATGTACAACTGGAAATCATTTACACTTGTGATTTCTTTGATTTTATTGCTGAGGTCTTTGACCATAATTTTAGCGTTGGCAGTCCAGCAGTCGTTGATCTTTTTTTGTTTCTTCAGTTTTCTGCATTCAAAAGCCAACCTACGACTTGTTAAATCTTCGTTAACGAAGACCGGTGCATTACTATTTCTTCTGTTGTAGTCTTTCAGGTTAAAGCGCCTGCGGAAAACGTTATCATGCTTTCGCTCTGTCTTAAAGCGCACAATGATTGGGCGGGACCCCGTGGCTCGTTTAGCGCCAAGGCGATGGCTTCGCTCTAAGTCCTCTCTAGTTAGTGGCGGCGTAGTTTTCATCTTGTCATTGATGATCTCGAGGACTATGGTGTCTGTGTCCTCACCCTCGCTTCTTTCCGCGATGCCGTGGAAAGTTAAGTTTGAGCGACGAGTATATTGTTCAAGTTTGTCAGCTGTTTGCTCAAGCGTGTCGACCTTCGTTTCCAGCTCGGCGATTCGCGAGTCCTTCGCTCGTATTTCTTTTGTCAAATGTTCGATGCGACCGTTTAGAGTATCGAGTTTTTCCGCAATGTCACGCGGATACAACGCACTTTTGAGTTTCGCCAATACGGCATCGTCACTCAGTAACTCAATTAGACGTAATGCGAGGGCCTCCGGATCGTCCGAACTGTTTCGACGTGTCTTTGGTGGCATGTTCGGCACTGTGGTGGATGTTGTGTAATCACAGGTGTAGCGATTGTTGTTGGGCCTCGGTAGTTGTTACGTAACCTTGGTCAGTTGTATTGTCTGGTCAAGAGCGACGTAGTCCTAGGGAAGCATTCATGGAGTGGACGATAATTGACCCGTTTCAGATTGCGCCATTAAATGTCTGGCAAATACGACGAAATGTCATTCTTTTTCTACGCGGTTAACTCACCTAACCTTTCCCAGGCCCGGGATAGTTACCGTGCACACATCTCAGCGCCTGGGACGTGCGTGGTACGGTAAAAATCACGTAGAGATAGTGGACAGCTCTGCACGTGCATGTGTATGCGCAACCTCCTGTCTAGACATGTCTGATGCGTCGCCTGGAACGCGACGCGTACGCTAAACGCATCGTCGTCGGCGTCGTGCCTAAAGACGCGCTACTTACAACCGCCACCGCCGCCACTTACCCGATGGCCTTCGTGTGCAATACCGACGACGGCGGCGAACCGGGGGAGCAATGGGTGGCCGTCTACGTCGACCGGCGAGGCGTCGGCGAGTACTTCGATTCGTACGGTCTGCCGCCGCTGCACGCCGACTTCCGCGCCTTCCTGCACCGACACTGCGGCGACGCGTGGACGTACAACGACAAGCGATTGCAGAGCGTCGTCTCTAACGTGTGCGGACAATATTGCGTCGCCTACCTACTCCTCCGATGTCGCGGCATGCCGTTGACGTCGTTCCAGAACCTATTCGGCACCAATCGGGTGGACAATGACTGTCTCGTATTCGATTGGCTAAGGCCACATTAACGCTTCGCTTTTACGTGTATAGTAATAAAAAACGATGACAAACAAATGTACGCAATTTTGTTTTATTACCCTACCCTACATAAATACATACATACAGAACCCTACCCCTAGGCGCCCCCCTCCCCACCCCTAGGTTAGGTTAGGCGAGTTAGACGAGTTAGTTATTCGAGTTAGACGAGTATCGGGGCCGTGGTGACGCCGTCGTCGACCACGCGGCGTTTAGCGTAGAAGTAGCTCAACGCCGCGCGCTCTTGAACGTACGTCAACACGGACGAGTCTTTCACCTGGAAGCCGCGGTTCCAGCCGACGCCGCTGCGTCGGTCGCGCAGTACGGCGAGGAAAGTGTTCTCGTCGATGTCGGCGTTCTAACGTTTGCTCAGGCCCTTCGTGCTGTACTTCGCGCCGTCGTCGCCGCCGAAGCAGTAGTACGTTTTACTGCACAGCGCCACGATTCCGTCGCCGCGCCACTCTTCTTTGAAGAGACCCGGCGTTCGACGATCGAACAGACATCGGCGCGCGCAGCAGTCACCCCCACCCTCCCACGCCAGTCCGGCGACGCGGCATCGTACGTACGCGTCCACGTGCGCATCGCAGCATCCGGCCGGAAACCAGAGCGAACGATTCCGGAAGTAGTGTTCGCGCAGCGCTTCCGGTACGAGCGCGTCGATGTCGTGGCCCGCTAGGGCGATGTACGCCGAGTCGGTGTCCATTGCGCAGTACTGGAAGAGCGGACGGGGAATGTAGGCGTCGACGAAATCGTAGTAGAACTCCAGCATTCTCAATTTCGCGTATTGATACACGAAATAGCCGATTTGGATAGGCAGGCCGTAGACGACGGTGCGCTTATTCAGCGCCACCTCGTACAGTTCGTCGTCGACGATGACGTCGAGTTGCCGGAAGCGCCGATTGTTGACGAGTTGCGAGGCACCGATCGGCGTGGCGTACTTGATATCCCGGTGCCGATCGACGCGCGTAACCGTCTTCCCGTACGAACTGTTGCCGAGTAGTTTAAAGGTGTCGGCGATGATCGCTTTGTCGGGGTCGACGTCGCCCTCGCGTCGCGCCGTCGACACCGTATCGCCGAAGCGGCGAAAGCACGCGATCGGCGTGTACTCGATCACCTGGTAGATGCGCGCGACGACGAGCCCGTGCTCCAGATACCAGCGTAGGAGGGGCGTGGCGAGCACGATCGCCGTGCCGAAGTAGCTACCGACGAGCGTCCGTTGAGGTCGGGTGAGTAGGTCGTGCGACTCGGCGTAGCGGCGCATGAACGGGCTGAGATCGTCGCACGTGATATCGACGTTCTTGAACACGGGCTGCATTTCGGCGAACTTGGCGCGCAGCGCTTCCGGCACGGCGATATCGCACTGCACGAGGCCGAACAGAGAGCCGTCGCGTACACCCTCCAGTATCGTCGAGCGCGTACACTGCCGCCCCGATGGTTCCCATCGTGACGCGTCGGGCACCGCGGGGGGTCGCACGGCTCGCCACTGGCACTCCCACATTTCGACGACGACGTCGACGTGGCGGCGTAGGTAGGCCGTCACGGCGATCGTCTCGGCGTACAGCGTCGTCATCGGTCGACCGTTGACGGCGTTCGTCGTCACGTGCGTCTGGCACGTCGGGCAGCCGTGGAAGTAGCAGCAGTGAAATTGATACGCCGTTCGCGTGGCGGCGCACCAACCGTCGACTCGGTACTTGCCGACGCGCCTCTCGCGTCCGTTCAACTGGTGCCGTATACGCGTGTCGGTCCGTTCCGCCTCGTACGTCAACCACTCCGCTCGAAAGCCGTTCTCGGCGCGTCGGCGCGTGTACCAACCCGTCGGCATCTCCCGCATCATCGCCGATAGATAGAGGCCGTTAGCGTCATAGCCTACTATCGAACGACACGGGTTGCCGCCGACGCCTCGAATCGACGTCACGCCGGCCTCGTGATGACGCGCGAAGATGATCGATGGACCGCCGACGATCTGCTACTGCAGTAGGCGGTGCAGGTCTTTGTTCGGTTCGTTGAACAGGGAGAAATGGATTGACAGCGGCAGGTCGTTGAATAGGTACAACAACGTCAATCCCGGTACGCTGATGGCGTCCTTGAACAATCGATGCGCTGACGGCGATAGAAGGCGAACTGCCGCTCGAGGGCCTCGAGAAACGGCGCCACATCTCGGTTATTATACCAGATTAGAAAATCGCGCATCGTCGTCATGCGTTCGTCACGCCACGCCGTCGCACAAATTTCGTACGCCTCCGCGGAGATTCCCTCGCGTTTCAGGTGGCTGTAGAAAGTTTCGCGCGGCGGCAGGACGGTCTCGTCCAGGCGCGTCAACGCGTCGATATACTCGTACGGAAAGTACCCCTTCGTCGCCGCGCAGCCGTACGCTTTCAGATAGCGCTCGTAGCTGACACCGGGCGCGAGGTAATTAGTTATGTCGAGGAATTTCACCTTGCAGGTGGAGGCCGATGCACCGGAAGAGGCATAGACGATCGTCGTAGGGCGTGCCCCGATGATCGTTCGTCAACGTCGCTAAGTGCTTGTTGTTGCGCACGTAGGCGGGGAGCGCGGTGCCAACGCACCCGATAGGATGGCTTAGGATGGCGTTCACGAAGTAGGTGGCGTTTGTTACGAGCTCGACCACCCACCCCGAGTCGGGACGCTGCGCGATGACGTACTGTAGTACGTCGGTCGTGCGCACGACGTCGAGGAAGCGTTCGAAGGAACGGCTATCGATAACGAGGGCGGGGTTTCGAGGAGACGACCGCAGCAGTTACAGGACGAATGAAAATAGCGGTAACGTCCCGACACCTTGTGGCGTAATACGAAACCATAGCTCACGTTAATTTTAAACGCGTTCTTTTGTTCGCGAAACATAACCCTCAGACGCGGTTCGAGCACCCGCGTACTCGTACAGGCGATCATTCGATAGTTGTAGCGGGACTGTACGGTACCGCGCGCTATCGACGTCTCTATGCTACGTCGATGTTCGTCCACGACGCGCTGTAGAGCGTCGTTGTCGACCGGTGCATTGGGACCATCGGGAGGTGGCGACACCTCCCGACCGCACGTATCCCTCATGTGTCGTAGCATAACGGCGCGCGTACTGTACGTTACGCCGCATTTCGGACACTCTCGTCTTTTTACGCATAGCGCGCTATCCCCGCATCGTTTCGAACTCTTCGCGTGTCTCTCTAACATCGATTGTTGCGCGAAATAAGTACCGCATTTCGGACATTGCCATCTAGTAGGAGTCGGCGGCATACTTTTGGCTGCTACTTTTTCGAGCACCACTTTTATAACAGGGTGCTGTGGTGGTGTATGTTGTACGGACATGTGACGTGTGGACATGCGCAGTAGTGCGTTAAGTAACGTGGGGTGGTGTTGTACGGACATGCGCAGTAGTGCGTTAAGTATCGTGGGGTGGTGGGTCGATGTTGTGGTGTGGTGTTTTGTTAAGTAACTCGGAAACGGAACGTACATTTTCAACGTTTTATTAAGCGTATACCGTACAAGGTTTTCTTCTTCTATTAGCAGCGAAAGCGCATTTTTTATTCAAACAAGCGCTTTTAAATAAATCGACAAAGCAACTAGCAGTAATGTTCACGCGGCTTAGACGCCGCTTCGGCACTGGACGTACACGTGAACGGCCGATTCTAGTAGAGCTTTGTTGACGAAATCGCGCCAGTCCGTGCCTAGCAGCCAGTCCGACACGAACTGGACCAGATAGAGTTCCCCCGCACGTCCCGGCTGCTGACCGGTCGCCTTAACGTGCAGTAGACGCACGAGACGCGTGAAGGTCGGTATCAACGATTGATGTAGACACGTCTCCAACACGGCGTTGAAGTGTCGCGTGACGAGGTCAGACGCGTTGTCGTAGCACTGCGTGTACACACGAGTCGGCCGACCCGCACGATAGCCGACCATATGTACGTAGGGGCATCCTTCATTGACCTCGCACGCGCCGCATCGTTCGCGCGCCTTCTGCAGAATCGCCTCACCGAGTTGCTCGGCGAAGAAGGCCATCGCATGCCGCTCATAGCGGCCGGCCAACTGACCCCGACCCGACGCGATGACTTGACGTTGTTGTATTAGCATCACTTCCGGCGGTGTTGGCGACGGCGCGTGCTGTATGTCGTCGTACGTCGGCGGTTCGATGTGCGGTACGCCAAGCGCCTCCTCGATGATAACGTCCAACTCGTTATGGCTACGCACGCACCCCTACAGCATAAAACATGTCTTACTAAGCTTCACTGTCAAAACACGCATTATAATTAGGCCGCCTTCGCATACAGTTTTGCACGCACCGCATAGTTCAGTAGCAGTCTCTCAGCTACCTCAGCGTCACGTTCACGACGTTCCGCCCTCTACAAATACACAGATGATTAGTCCGCCGCCCTTTTTTTTAGCAACACGACCCAGAAGCACAGCGTCTATCGTTTCACTATGCGCCATTTCCCGGTCCAGCAGCGTTTGTACGAACGCGGCAACCTCCGCGTACCCTCTCGTTGTTCGCTAACATGTCCAGCAGCACGCGCCGGACCTCCTACAGAAGAAAATTGTCATGTTTAAAGTTTGCCGCCACTTCGTAAGCTGAGCACCATGCCATTATATAATTTTCGACTATCTCGGCACTCGTCGGTTTACGATACCAACAGTGGGCACTCCTAAACACAAGAAAAACACATTAGTCGTCGTCGTCGTCGTATCTCTTCAGCGTACGCACCGTATAAGAAGGCTCGCCTTGCCACGTCGTCTTACGCACACTGAGCTCCACTCTCGTGCCTGTTAATTCAAGCACAGTATCACGCAGTTCCTCCTCACTTAATTCCTCCAAGTAGTCGGCCCTGTACTCAACTAGTTTAGCCAATTGCGTGTCAAACAGCGTTAGCCAAAGCTCATCTTCGTCAGCCTCGCCATCTCGAACCATAACGCGCAACGCAAAGAAATTCTTCCCCTCCCCCTGCTCACCGTGGGTTCGACATATCATAAGGTCGTCCTTGACTTGCCGAAACAACTTGCGCCGGCACCGGGCACATCCCCTGTACGTGCACTTGTCTTTATAAGACACCGCTTCAATACGAACTGGCGTCTGAAGCTTATAGACGCCACTCTCAACGCACGCCAGTTCCCTCACACTCACCAATGTAGCGCGCGTCGACGCCTCAGTGCTGCATTCTCGATCGAGCGATGCACTCCGCACAGCTGGCTGCTCCAAAGACCCTTCGTCGGCGCCTCGCTTACGCCCTATTGACGGGACGAGAAGCACCACGGGACGCTTAGCAGCTGCTGCTCCGGCTGACGTCGATGCCTGCTGCTGGCCGCCTCCAGTCACCGCCTTGGACGCCTGTTTGCGTGGCGTCTTAGCCTTTTTCATTTCGGTTGTAGCGTTGGCCATGGCTGGGGAGAACGTCTGTTGCAGCTGTAAAAGTCAGACCCCTTGCGTTATACACTAATAGCAATTTTTCATTCCCTTTATACCCTCACAGCACATAGCGCATGCGCACTTACGGATAACGCCCTAGTCTACGGTTCTATTACAACATTACGCGCATGCGTTCTAACGCATAACTGCCTAGTATCCGATGTCTTTTGCTTTCGGAAAAAAATGAACGGTCATGTAGTGCGTTCGTTGACAAACGTTTATTTACAGCCAATTTTAATAAAATAATAACACTACACAATTCCCTACTCCCCACTGATCCTACACAACGCTTAAATTCATGTTTTAGTAGTTCGTGTATTGTTTTTGAAAAGGCATTGTTCTAGCTTCGCATTCCATTCGCGATAAGCTATCGCCCCATTAGCGTCACGCGCGCCGCAGCTGGTTTGCGTCACCATTCGGTTTCTAGTTATGGCCAGGAAAAAAATCTGCGTTCACTTTAGTACATTCGTTGTCAAATGTGACTTTCACATCGAATTTCTCTATTATTAATACTCCACAATATGCCTGAACCCTAACTAAGCGTATACAACGCTTCATTTTATGCATTTAAACGTTCGTTTATTGTTATTTCGATCTCTTTTGCCTTCGATGTTTTACGTCACTTTCGCGCATGCGCACTTAACGCATAACTGACTTTAGGAAATAATGCAACGGTCTTTGCTCATTTTCAATCATGGCTGCTTCCTTGACGCCTGCTACGCAAGAGGCTGCCGCCGCGAACGAACAGCGGTACGTTGTATTTTTCTTTATTTTCTTATTATTTAGTACAGCGGTAAGTTTTCGTTCTTCATTAATTTACTTTTATGACTTATTATTTAGTACAGCGTTAATTATCCTATCTGTAATTCTTTATATTCTTTAATTATTTATATCTGTAATTCTTTATTACTTACTTTTTTTTTATATTTAGTACAGCTGTAAGTTTTCATTCTTTATTAATTACTTTTATAACTTATTATTTAATTACTTGTTATATATTTAGTACAGCTGTAAGTTTTCATTCTTTATTAATTACTTTTATAACTTATTATTTAGTACATTATCCTATCTGTAATTCTTTATATAATTACTTTTATATTAACGTTAATTATCTGTAATTACTTTTTTCCATATTCTTTTATTTTTTTTTTTATTGAGACGGTCCTCATTAGTCACATGCGTTATTCACAGAATCCACCTGCCGCGACGTAGTCCGACTATCATACTGCCGACACGGGGAAACGCCAACGATACGCCTGTCTGTCGCGTCCCCGCCGTACCACGCACACCTCCCGTCGACTTCCGGAGATCAGACGATGACCCAGCCGGCTTCCCGGGATGGACAGACGACGAATTCCTCTCCACCACCTCCCCGTTCATCGCCGACAGGGATTCGGATGATGATGATGATGATTACGCCGACGGTCTCATCTCGTCATTTACCGTACGAGGGGCCGATGGTTTATGGTATACGCCTGTCCCCGCTAACGAAGAATACGAGCGACGCGGCTTTAACTTACCATTAGTGCCATCCGGTCGCTAGACGTTATTGCAACGTCAGTTTGACGAGGACCATTCACGAACAGCTCGGCTACCACACCTGAGCCGGGCAAACATTACGCAGGCCCGCCCCGCCTGGATCACGCCGCCACCGTGAATTTTATTAATAAAACATAACTTACACCATTTTGCGTTCATTCGTCTATCTATCGCCTATAAGCAGCCTGCCTTACCGCGCCGCTGAGTACAGGTTTTAAATGCTAAACGCATGCATGCGCCTCGTTTCGTTTTGAAAGTGCCGGCTGTATAAAAACATACCATCATTTTGCGTCCATTCGTCTATCCACCGCATAAACATCCTGCCTTAACAGGCCGGCCGCTGAGTATAGCTTTTAAATGCTAAACGCATGCATGGGATTCGTTTTAATAACGCCAGCCAGCTGAAATCAACGCCGTTACAGAGCCGGCTAGCCGCAAGGTTATATTTATAAACTAGGCCGTCGGATCATAGGTCACGGCTGCTGCGAGCGCGCACCGCTGCTGTTGCTGTTGGTACAGCGGGGTTATTTTCACACAATGGGTTTAGAGCGCAGCGCCGCTATAACCGTTGTGGTTATATACAGGCTTATATATATAGATATATATATATATAATTAATTAATTAATTAATTAATTAATTGTTAATTAATTAATTAATTAATTAATTATAATAGGTCCTACGTTGACCGCTAGGGCTAAAATAGTCACTGGGATGATCGTTAGGGGGCGCCTCAAGGTCATCAATCAAAAGTGACAGGCCATCAATCACGTTTTTTATAAGTATGTTCCCGATTTCTCTCAGGTTACACAAAACCCTTTGATCTTTTTTTATAAGTATGTTCCCGAAAACGATTAGCGCGTTTTTTATGCATAGGACGAGGTCTGAAAAGGGGCGGGGCGTGCCTGTGTGTATCCTATATACTACTAACGTTTTACTTCCATCATATCCCTTAATGATCTGTAACTATGATTCACCAAAAAACATTTGATTAATAATTATACCTACAAGATTGTTTGATTTCTGCCGATCAGAAACTGTTTCTTCCCAGTAGAAACGGCAACAAGAGGAAATATATGCCATTGATAGACAAATGTGTTCTTTTTATAGAAAACGTCAGTTTGTTTCTGTACCTGTCTACATATGATAACGATTTGTCTGCCCTGCTCACAATAAACAAGAAACGTCACATGAATGACAAAAGGAAGATCACTGCCACTTAACTTGTGGATTCTTATTATAAAACTGCTCTGCTACTGCTTGGTGGACAGTTAATTAGTGGCTCAAGTTCAAATACATCAGGACGTTTATAACACCTGCGTGGTAGTTTAGGCTCAGTAGTGTGCTGGCAGCCATTAAACTTGTAGGCTTGTGCAAAAATGATAGTAAGTTGGCAGAAGAACTAACTTCAAAGCACCATTGCATCCATTTAGCCAGGCAGCAGTCACACTGTCCCAGTGTCTGCTGCTAGATGATGTAATAACACAAAGTCGTTAGGCCTAGTTGTAGGCTATTAATCAACATAAAAGTTCAACGCATTCTCAAAGTGCAACTGCACTGAGCTGAACAATAATATCATGGTAGAGCAGCTAAACTGCAGTACAGTCAAATTCACTAATACATCTGCAGAACTGCCAAACGCATAAACAAATTAAATAACATTACTCTGTCATTCTCCCCTTGCTAGAAAAACAGTCATTATTAGTCCACTAAAGGTCCAGGCGTACAGGGGTTCGACGAACACGTTCAGAGCGTCGAAGCTGATGGTCGCCTTCTCCCTCAGGATGTTCAACAGGAATTTCAATGGACACGGGTCATCGTGGACTGTCGACAGAAGCGGGAACTCCTTCGGGTTGATGTAGCCGTTCATCTGCTGACGACTCGCCTGTCGGGGCCAAATGTCGGAGGGACACAGTCGTTTCCCGGCCATCGGGGTAGCGGACATGAGCGTACTGAGGATTCGCTTGAAGAAGTTCTACTTGGTCCACGAGTGGTTCGACTTTGCTGTAACGTACATGCCTTTTGAGTAAGATGGGTCCCGGCGTACATAGCCAAGTCGGTACGGACCCTCCGGTTGTAGAGCGTCTAGCAAAATTTAACAGCCTCTCATGAGGAGTCACGTTGGTTGCTGTTGACAATAGCGAGCGAATAGAGTGCAACACATCAGGCAGTACAATTTGCCAGCATTTGGGAGGCAAATTACGCGACTTCAGTGCCATGGTGATCGCCTTCCAGACTATTCCATTGTATCTCTCCGTCTGGCCATTTCCTTGAGGATTATAGCTTGTAGTTCTGCTGCTAGCGATGCCTTTACTCATTAGGAACTCCAGAAGCTCTCTGCTCATGAAGGAGGACCCACGATCAGAATGAATGTAGGCGGGCGTTCCAAATAGTGCGAACAATTGACACAGACAGCTGATGACAGTAGGCGTAGTCATGTCTGCACACGGAAACACAAAGGGGAACCTAGAGTACTCATCTACAACAGTCAGAAAGTATAGATTTTTGTCAGTACTTGGCAGAGGTCCTTTAAAGTCCACATTAAATCGTTCAAATGGCTGTGTGGCTTTAATGAGATGCGTGTTTTCTGGCTGATAGAATTTAGGTTTACTCTCTGCACAGACTTTGCATGAGCTGGTCAACCGTCGCACGTCTTCAACCGAATAAGGTAAGTTCTTTGATTTCACAAAGTGGAGCATACGTGTCACTCCAGGGTGACATAGTGACTCATGGAGTTCGATTAGTTGACGAAGGTCCGTGCCTATAGATGAACAAAACGACCTCGAGAAAGTGTCAGAAGGTATGTTTTCCTTTCCTGGACGATGCATAATATCGAAGTCGAAGCAAGATAGCTCCATGCGCCAACGCATCATTTTGTCGTTCTTTATCTTACTTTTCTGTCGTTTGTCGAACATGTAGCTGACAGCTTTTTGATCAGTTTTCAGAGTGAAATGTTTTCCAGTTAAATAATGTCTCCAATGACGAACTGATTCAATGATTGCCTGTGCCTCTTTTTCAACTGATGCGTGACGCGTCTCGGGCCCCTGAAGCGTGCGAGAAAAGAAGGCTACAGGATATCACGTTTGAGTTGTTGAAATGCCATTTCAGCTTCCTTCGATGCCGGAAACGTTGTCGTGATACTAAGAGGGCGAATCTTGTTCGAGTATTCGCGAATCCACTGTGAGTAATAGGCGAAGAACCCAAGGACCCTGCGGAGAGACTTCATGTCGTGAGGCATAGCGAGCTGACGTAGAGGTCGAAGACGCTCAGGATCGGGCCGCATGTTACCATCCTCTATAACATAGCAAAGTATGCTCAGTTTTGTTGTGGAGAGCACACATTTGTCCTCGTTGTAAACGATGTTCTTCATTTCAGCGGCCTTCAGGAACCGTTCCTAGTTTGCATCGTGTTCGGCTTGCGTCATACCGCAAACAGTGATGTCATTTAAGTATGCGAATGTTCCATCAAGTTCTGCCTCCTTAATGAACGAGTCCATAATACGCTGGAAGCAAGCCACGCCGTTTGTGACGCCGAATGGAATGCGGGTGAACTGATAGAGGCTTCCACCAGATTCGAATGCCGTATATGGTTTATCTTCATTTCTTATGGGCACCTGGTGATAAGCGCTGCGCAGATCTATGGTGCTGAACACACGGTACTGAGTTATTTTGTTGACCGTTTCATCGATGCGAGGGAGAGGGTACCCATCGAGTAGCGTGAAACTGTTGACCGTTTGAGAGTAATCAATCGCGAGACGCTTCTTATGATTTTCGTCCTTTGTGACAACAATTTGCGCACGCCAGGGGGAATTACTGGGTTCTATAATCCCTTCACGTAATAGTCGCTGAGTTTCTTTTTCAATGAACTTACGATCATCAAAGCTGTAGCGACGCGATTTTGAAGCAATGGGATGACAATCAGCTGTCAGATTAGCGAAAAGTTCTGGAGGATCAACGCACAAAGTGGTTAGTCCGCAAAGCGTCAGGGGTGGCTGATCTCCCCCGTATTTCAATGTGACACTCTCATGCTGCTGCTGAAAGTCTGACCCGAGGATAACGTTTACGCATAGCTCGGGAAGTATGTACAATCGAACGTTTTTGTAGTCACGTCCCTTTAATGTTAAGTCAACTTCACAAAACCCAAGCGCTTTAGCTGAAAGAGACGCCGAAACCATGGAAACAACATTGTCCGAAGGGTAAGTCATTATAGACTTTTGTCTGATAAGCTTTGGATGAATGAAGCTCTCAGTACTACCACTGTCAATCAGGCCTTCAACTTCTAGCCCGTATAAGCCAATCTTACACATTGCTTTAGATAGCGCTGATGGGCCAGTTACAGACGTCACAGATGCAATAGTTGGACGATTCAGCGGATTCATCCCAGTTGATGCAACCTTGGAAACAGGTTCCGAGCGACACACTTTCGCGAAATGTCCCTTCTTTTGACATTTATTGCATATGGCTTCACGTGCAGGACATTTTGCGCGTGGATGTCTAGCATTACCACAGAAGAAACATTTATTGTTAGCAGCGGCAGACGCAAAAGAACGATCAGTTGAATCCTCCTCAACAGCAGAATTTTGTTCACCGGCAGCGGCACTGAATGAGGGTACAGGTGGAGCACAGTGCAATTCTTCTGCGGATCAATGATGATTGTAGACCGCTGATGAATGCGTCTCTGATGGATTCCTCTCGGTGTAGAGCAGCAGTAACACTTTTGAAGTTACAGTCTTTGCTTAACGTTTTTAGAGCCTGTAGATATTCGTCTAAAGTTTCACCGGCTTGTTGGCGACGTGTAGCCAGGGGGTGGCGAGCGAAAATCTCATTCGTAGGTTTTATGTACAAAGCTTCCAAAAGTATCAATTATATTTGGAAACAGCTTTTTCCCAGTCACAATAAAAGAGTGGAATTCTCTACCTCCAAGCATTGTATCAAGTACATCACTGAATTCATTCCAGATTAGTCTAGCCCAATTAACATGTAAAAAAATAATCCATAAGAGCCACCATGCGCACTGGCGTGATGTGTCCATAGGACTTTTGCCAGTCAAAATACATATACAGATACACACCATGTCCAAGGTTGAGTGATTAGGTAAGTTTAGTTGTAGTGTTAGTGTGAATAAATGGTTCTTAATTTCTCTTAGGATTTTTACCCACTGTAAACTTATAGGAGACATAACTCACTCAGGTTAACGGATGAAATATAGCGATAACAAATGTATTATGCATTTCTAGTTTGAGCGTACTTATTCTTCGATGAGCGATATTAAATTGAATGAAATGTGAACACGTACCGCTAAATGGACCTGTATAGAATATGTAACGTAAATTGTAACGTAAATCGAAATTCGTATACACGACGTGCGACTTCGATCAATGTTAAAATGCTTTACATTATGTATTAGTTTTTAGATTGATAGAACCCTGTAATATTGCACGCCATGATTAGCAACATTATTATTAATATTAAGTAATTTTTTGACAAACCTAAGTTTGTCAAAAATTGACATAATATTAATAATAATGTTGCTAATCATGTCGTGACATAGGGCTATGGACACATGCGTGTGCAGTCTTTGAAGCATTATTTAGTTTGTGTTTGTAGGAACCATGGCAAAAACATCAGATGAACGCCAGAAAGTTTACAGAGATAGAAAAAAGACTACAGATCCATGCACATTACGGAAGAAAGGAGACAGATTGTGTTATGAAATATTACGTGTCAGGAGATAACATATCAATGTCGAAACTGCAGGAAAAAAAGAAAGGGACGCGACTACGACAAAACATATCGGCGAAAGCTCAAGGCATTGGCAAGTGTTTCTTCACAACCAGAAGTTCGAGAGGTGGCAGACAAAAATGGCGGGCCATGCGACAGCACAACAACAATCTTGCTCGATACAACGCTTACAGTGAAATTTCCATTTCAAAATTCAAGGAAGAGGAATCGCACTAGCACTATTGTGTCTATGCAAAACAAGAAAATACACCAACAAGAGGTGAAACTTGATGAACTCGAACAAAGAAACAAGCTGGTGGAAAAGAAGCTGAAAACTTCACAGCAAACTTCATTCCGACAAAAATCAAGGAAATTTTCGTGCAACATGATGCCCTTCTTAACGAGGTGCAGAAAACATTCATCAGTTCGCAGAATAAAGCAATTGTCCGCGCTTCACATGGAAGGGTGCAAGGAAAGAAAACCAAGTTTTTAATACCAATGTTCATGGTTACGTTATTAAATAACTTGTTAGGATTATGGCACATGCAGTGCAACCTGTTCACCTTTTAATTGTATCTCACAGTGAATAAATAATATACAGTGACTTTGATTATTTCGTAAACAAATGTTTTGTTTTTGACGCTTTTATTATATTCCACTTTCTTCCGATTTACGTTACGGAAACATCTCGCATGTTTGAATGTGCAACACATTTCATACATTCCAATGTGTCAATACAATTATGGTGTCTGATATATTGGGAACATCTATACATAAGGCTTAACAATGGTTTGTGCAAACACAGCTGCATTCTTCTTCGTGAGATGGACATCGGAATAACCTGATATATGGAATTTCCTAAAAAATTATGGAATGCACAAAATTCTTGCATGAAAGTTGGACAGATAAACAAACATTGAATTGGGATGAACATATATAAATGACATTCTACCAATACTATTAGGTCCTCTTGCTCAATATACATGTGTATCAAATCGGGGAAGTAAATTCTTAAAATAATAACGGCAGGTAATTCACTTAGCGTCATTGTGTAACGTAAATCGGTGGGCGTTTAAAGTACTCATATTAAATTAACAGAAAAAAATACAAATATTCAAATTTGAAACCTTGTTTTTAGTAAAATACATCGTAGAATAGGTGATCTTTCAAATAAAATGTCTACAAATTAGATTTTGTATAAAAAAAATTGACTAGTTGATCAAGTGAAAATGTCTAATTTTCGCTGACCTTGCCCTACAGCACTAGACGCATCACACAGACCTGAGCCTGAGGCTGTGCTTTTTGCACCACGCTACTCCAACTACTACTGATTTACTATAATATATTTGATGTACTATAATATATTTGATTTACTATAATATATATATATTTTTATGTTAGTTGTAAAACGTGATATGTGTGAGCTAAATAACTGTTTCTCATGCAATAACTAAAATAATAAATAAAGTTTATAGCCCTTTTGGCAAAGGCTTTGTCTTTGTAGCGGTAGCAAATATATGCCGAACAGTCCGATAGGGGCAGGACTTGTTTTAATCAATGCGCCACCTAGTGATCATATTGTAAACAAGTACGTACTCCACAAGTGTTGACGTCATGACAAAGTGCGTATCTTTGCTGCGATGGGTTGTTTTTAGTGCGGCAGATAAATTATAGTTTTTATTTGACGTTCGGTCTGTGTTGACAGCATTAGTAAAACGACTGTGATTATGAGTAGATGACCTGACTTGCGAATCTGTGGCAGTAATAAGGTAAGATTTCTCGGATACAGTAAATAATTATGACAACGGACGCTCTGACACTGTGACTGTCCAATATTTTCATACTGTTGTAACTTGTGGCCAGTGCCAGTGGATGGATTCGGTTATTAACTTATTATTCAGTCAGAATTCACTCGTTGACGTTACTGATCATTATTCCATTAAACCATTAACGTTGAAAACAGAAGAATTGTAACTGGATGTAAACAATACATGTGATTGTTGACATAGACATGTCATAGACCTAGTGTGTTTATTTTCAATTTTGGCCCGCAGCACCCTCCTCGTACTAGCGGCCTGAACGGTACGATATAAATTGTTCTAAGTCTAAGACCACTTTTCTTTCAATTTATCTTGTCTTTGACATTACACGGTTGGGTATTTGCCAAGTTAAGGTTAAACCACACAGTGATATATGCCATGGGCACTTGTTTAGTATCCGGGCCCACCTCGATTTCGCTGTTATAACCACGTTTGCCTAAAATTAAATTTGATACGTCAATGAGTTAGTTCCACTATTCAACATCATCCCAGGCATAGTTCTGTTTTAAAATATTGCAACTTCTAATGGGCATTTTTGAACCTCAAATAATGACACAGTTTCCGCTAATCAGCGCCACTTCGGGCATGCAATACTGCACTGCCTCTGTGTACGTGAAATGAGCGATGTAGCAGCGGATGTTGTCTGCAAACTGGGACACTATTTACGCCTCAAAAGTGCACAAAGACGCAATATTTGTATAATAAAATTCATAGCAGCTTTAGCTTTGCCAGCATGTTGCAATTCACATACAAACAGCAGTACCATGAAGTGTCTGCATTATCCAGGGACAGTTTTATACTTGATATTATTATTTTTACGATGACATAGAAAAAAGTATTAATTTCTGCTGAACATTGCAACTTCAAATATAGCTTTTTTGAAATGTTGAAATCCCAAATATATCCATCCCACAGGTGGCCCCTGGGTGAAATTCAAAACTCTATATCTACGAACCTAGCTAGCATGCGTACAAAAGTTCAGCCCCTTACCCATACAATATACATGGAAAACTAACGGAGATGTCGTTAAATGCATGGAAGGACAGATAGACATTCAAACAAGTAGCGAACCACAGTCTGTTTTGTAATATAGATGTTGTACATTGTCATTGCTACATGTATATATATAAACTGGTTAAGGATAGTGAGTGTGTGTGAGAGAGATCATCATCATCATGATGCATGCCGGGAAGTGTCCACAAACAAAACAATAAAAAACTACATAATTGTACATGGTTACTGTACAAAATTGTTAAATAAATGACACCCAATGCATGCTCACAAACCATGTAATAACTCAGTTGCCCACAAATGGACTGGTGTATAACATTTTCATATTGTACTTTTTGCTATTGTAAGGCATTGCACACACTGAAATGATAAAATATAGAATATCTCAGAGTTGAAGTAATCATGTGTAATCATAAAAAGTTGAGTATTTGTGTCACACTCAAATACAAAAGGGCAAAATAATTATACTTGATTGCATTGCTAATATAGATATACTACTCATGATTACAGTCACAATAAAACATTTCTTGTACAGTAGACTTCCAATTAGTGTCAGGTGTTGCAATTCCATTATCAAATCAAATTCATATTTATGCACCTATTGGTATATTTTACTGTATAATTATGTATGATAACAATTGGTCTGGAAGCTATGTACAGAATGAGCCAGACTGCACTGGTCAGTATAGTCTGGTGCCAGCTTGCAGTGTGGTTACAGAACAAAGGGATGCTGACCTATGGACATTGGCAAGCGGCAATGCATCCTCACAGCAAACATTGGCTGTGGTCACAACAAGCAAGGCACAGTAATGTTGTTCCAATGAATAATTTTTGTTAATGATTAGTTGATTCATGCTTCGGTCAATTAATTGATTAAAATCTTGTGAACAATTAATATTTTTACTATATGAAAAATGTTGAGTGAAATATGTACAATTACCGAATGAGCAAAACCCCTTTTGGTTTCATGAAGAAAAGATGCCATCGATACACTCACATTGTGTTCGGAAACCTCACATTATGAGAAGGTAATGCACTAAATAAATAAATATTGCAACTATTTACAGTGCAACACGCTTATAATGGACTACTTTGTGGGTAGCTAACGAGTTCGTTATATGCGTGTACACATTTACCCGCTAGGTGGCAGTGTTGCATGTGAGTTTTTAAACTATTCGCCAGGTGTCTATCAAATGCAAAGATATTTTGTTGTGTAACATTTATTTAGATGATACATAAGACAGTTTCAGATGTTAGTATTAAGTATAGTTATGGCATAAGATCGCAGTCCATCGTCTGTGAAAAGTAACGAAGTACAGTATGATGTAAACACATGCCATGGCGAGCACGTCACATCAAAGCACACAAAAACATGAACTGTGGTAGGGTGGAGTCACGGTAACTACTACTTCTTGTACAGCATGCACAGACTGACACCAGTTAATCTGGTTCGAAGAAGTCCTCCATTGTTGTTTGTTTGTTGTTGGCTAGGGCACCAGATAACAGGAAATCCTCAATCCAGTCGCAGTGGGCTGCATCATTGTCTGCGTGATTTCCTTCATTGACCTAACATGCACAGAATGACACCAGTAAATCTGCTTTGAAGAAGTCCTCCATTGATGTTTGTTTGCTGTTGGCTAGGGCACCAAACACAAGGAAATCCTCAAGCCAGTCGCAGTGCTCTGCATCGTCTGACTGCGTAGCCCTGTTGGTATTACGAATGGTTTCCCTAGCTCATTGACCTAATTACTTTGGCACTTGCGCTCTGTGCGACCATTGCATGGCTTCCAGGTCACACCGGGAAGTATTTGTGAACAACCGGGCGATTTTTAGTTGGACAGAAATTCATTATACAGCAAAATTTGTTCAGGAAAAGGTGTTTGTAATAACCGTAAATTCGTTATACCCGTGTTCGTAATATGCATGAATGCTTGTAATAGAAAAGATAGGGGGAAAATCCGTACGTAAGAAATTGTTTTGTTATATCCATCAATTCGTTGTATCCATGTTTGTTATAAGCGTGTTGCACTGTATTAAGTAATCATACACTACTAACTTTAACAAACAGTAATCATAGCTGCATACATTTATGATGTAATCATCCCATATATATGTGGAATCCATAATAAAATATTGGATGTAACATGTTCTTAAATGTACCCAGACTGTTGTGGTTGATAAGAACCAATTATTATTAAGTAATGTAGATTGATTGAAGTAGCAATCTTAAGTAGTATGTAACTTAAAATTGATCAGTAAGCTCAAGAAGCACACCATGCAAGCCTTCACCTTTAAAAAGATTTGATAGAAAATGTTTATCATGAAATTATGTTTGATGTGCGCACTGGTGCAATTTGATTGACAGTTTGCCACTGGCAATGGTTTATACTAAAACACTACTTCCCTTTAATCACTGGTCCAATCTGGAGCTTTGTTTTGTCATGAAGTGTTGTTTCATAATTTTTTTTACAAGCATTCATAAATGTGTGGCTTCAGGACAATATATCTTCCTTTATCCCAAATGTACTCTGAATATAGATATACAGCATTGTGGCATGTCAGAATCGAGACGTGTTCAGTTTCAAGATCTGTCATTCGTGTAGGCGTAGGTGTGTTGCAACAACTATGACACAATGCTTTGCTGTAGTGGGGTCATGCCCCACCGACCACGCACACATTCATACTCTAGATCACTGTCAGTACACAGAGTGCATCACTGGGCACTTGTAATCCACACAACAACAACTAGCAATATTTTAAGTAGGACATTGAGTTAAAGTGACTATTCTCATGGCTTCATTTTGTTACTTTGTTACATAGCTGTTGTTCCATTTACTTCCACTACTTCAGTCGTCCTACATTGTATGTGTTCCTGTGGTTAGTTCTAGGGTCGGCCTTGATATTCATATGGACCTGTCAATCAGCAGTCAGAGTGACTCTGAGTGGAAGTAATACTGGTCAGTAGCCTTGGTGTGTAGGGCCCATGTGATTCCTGGCTCTGGTTCAAATTGCGACTGCACTGAGTTGTTGCATGTTATCAGTCCATCTAATGGCACCCACATAAGTGGAAGAACTGTGTTTACAGTTTCAACTGGCATGATTCAACTGTGTTTCATATTTGTAGGACATTTTATTTCTTCCAAGTGTTGTGAAGTTGTTGAATATTAATTATAAATGTGTTGCGGTCATTGTATAATATAATTAGTATGATTAAAAAATAAGGTATTTCTATAACTTGTATAGGCTTATAAATGTGGATTTAATTTTTCTTCAGATTTATGAATGTAACTAAACTATTATACATGGTGTACTATTTTCCGACACTGTTGAAATAAGAGTTAGGTAAGAGTTATGTGAATACTGGATGGGATCCAGGGTGGTGACTGCAGAGACCCATTTATGTGACCACTCTTTTCTAGAGAGGTCAATTTAGTTCTTGATAACACTAATACCTCCAAGGTCAAAGTCTTCAACTCAGCCACAAGGTGTCATTTACAAACAACTGTTGGCATATTGTTTTCAAATTCCTTTCATTGTTAGTAGGTCAATTGCAGTTACAACACAAGTGTAGAATACTCAGTTAAGCAGATCTATGTTATCAACTTGTCATTTTGAGTTTTTCATACAAATTTCCAGTCCGTTTGTGAAATCACTTAACAATATGTTGCTGTACATTATGTTTGTGTAGTTGCACTGAAAGCAGTGGCTGTTTGCATTACGAATTAGAACTGGTCTTTGATCAATACCAACTTTGAGGCTATAAGCCTCTGCATCTTAATAGTGCTGCAGATGTACCAGGATTTATTTTGCCAGGGCCAAAAATTTTAGACTAGAAATAAAAAGTTAACTTTATATTATTTAGGATGTTGTTTTTCTCCCAGTATCCATTGATAAGTATCACACTTCTGTTCATACCAACAACATTGTTTATTTTCATGTTCACATCTTGCAAATGGTGTTATAGTGTTGTTATATATATTAGAATGTGTATTCTTTGTTGTTGGAAATAAATTACTTACAACCAGATAGTACAAATGGAGAGCACGGGGCAACCCTTGTGAAATGCCACAAGTTTTCATTTGTATCTTTTTTTATCCAGAGGACAATAAAAAACTTAAGTATACAAAGAATCAGCCTGTGCCTATGTCTGACATAATGTTAACACTTTAAACAGGCAGTCTTAGGCACATGCTGATTTCTTTGTCCACACATTGTCTCATTCTTTGGGTAGTGATCTTGTTCATTTGTTGTTTAAATAAGGAGCAACTAACTTTGAAGTAACAACTGTTTGTAAGTAGTAAAGTGGTTACTTGGTCAGTGATGTAATTGAATGGTTACTTGGTCAGTGATAGAATTGAATGGTTACTTGGCCAGTGATACTGATAAGGTTGAATGGTTACCTAGTTAGTGATAGAGTTAAATGGGTACCCAGTCAGTGATAGAGTTGAATGGGTACTCGGTTATCAGTGATAGAGTTGAATGCATACTCAGTCAGTGGTAGAGTTAAATGGTACTCGGTTATCAGTGATAGAGTTGAATGCGTACTCAGTCAGTGGTAGAGTTGAATGCGTACTCGGTTATCAGTGATAGAGTTGAATGGCACTCAGTTAGTGATAGAGTTAAATGGGTACTCGGTCAGTGGTGAGTTGAATGGGTACTCAGTTATCAGTGATAGAGTTGAATGCGTACTCGGTCAGTGGTAGAGTTGAATGCGTACTCGGTCAGTGATAGAGTTAAATGAGTACACGGTCAGTGATAAAGTTAAATGCGTACCCGGTCAGTGGTAGAGTTAAATGGCACTCGGTTAGTGATAGAGTTAAATGGGTACTCGGTCAGGGATATCATTGAATGGGTGCTCGGTCAGTGATGAGTTGAATGGGTACTCGGTTATCAGTGATATAGTTGAATGCGTACTCGGTCAGTGATATAATTAAATCTGTACTCGGTCAGTGATATAATTGAATCTGTACTCGGTCAGTGGTAGAGTTGAATGCGTACTCAGTTATCAGTGATAGAGTTGAATGGCACTCGGTTAGTGATAGAGTTAAATGGGTACTCGGTCAGTGATAGAGTTGAATGCATACTCAGTCAGTGGTAGAGTTAAATGGTACTCGGTTATCAGTGATAGAGTTGAATGCGTACTCGGTCAGTGGTAGAGTTAAATGATACTTGGTGAGTGATAGAGTTAAATGAGTACATGGTCAGTGATAAAGTTAAATGGGTACTCGGTCAGTGATAGAGTTGAATGTGTACTCGGTCAGTGATAGAGTTGAATGGGTACTCGGTCAGTGATAGAGTTGAATGGGTACTCGGTCAGTGATAGAGTTGAATGGGTACTCGGTCAGTGATAGAGTTGAATGGGTACTCGGTCAGTGATAGGGTTGAATTGGTACTCGGTCAGTGATAGAGCTGAATGGGTACTCGGTCAGTGATAGAGTTAAGTGGGTACTCGGTCCTTGATAGAGGATGTTTCCCAGTAGTTATCTGATGTCACAGTCCTTGCTGTTAATGTCAGTAATGCTACGTGATGATACAAAACCCCCACTTGATCCTTAATGGTCCTTTTATCTATATTAGGTGCAAGCAATGACTGTTTTTTATTTCTCTGTGTCCAGGTAATTACTGTGATCTTAGGTGAACTTATTTTATAGAGATAGTAATTACTAATGGTTAAGACTTGATGGTCAGTAACTTGATATCAACTGTAAGTCAACCACTTAGCAACTGTAGGTTGACCGCTGGATGCTACTGCCCATTCTCCTGTCATGTATGCGTGGTGGGCCATATTGGTATTAGGGGTTATGATACAGTTAGACTTCTTCTTTCGTTACATATGAAAAAGTGCAGAGATTATTTGAAATGATTTTTTACCAAATTCACATGTTCTGACATAAGTGCATTTGAGTAGGCAGATTTTCAGGTGTGATTGTAGAAGGAGTTGTCTGCAAAATGGTAGATTTCTAGATGATTTGAGTAAGCGGAAGGATATTTGGCAGCAATTTTTCCTGTTTGACTCTTAGGCGGAGGAATGCTTGCTGGGATTCGTTAATATGATGGGTGTCACACATACAGGCATATTACGAGAGCTAGAAATATTAGATTTTGACTAAACACGACCAGCATGTCAATGAGATGATGATAACAGCAGTTGAGAAGTTTAAGAATGTTTGTAGATCACATTTTCTTATAATCAGACAAAACATTAACAAGGTCGCCAATGGGAAAACTAACTGTATCATAAGCCCATTGATCATTTCAACAAACTTCTGGGCAGTAACCTTCGTTTACCTGACTGTGTCTTCCCTGCTGCTCCAGAGCAGGTGCTTTAGCAGTTAGTGCAAGTGTTGAATGCTTGCTTCATGATTGATTAGCACAAGTGCCATGATGGGAGCAACAACTCTTGTAGATATGACACAGCAAATGCTAACATAGCATTACCTTAACAGTGACACCAAGTTGCCAACACCAAGGCAAGTCACCAGTATAAAATTGCACTAACACCAGCATCTAATTAAAATCGAGCTAGCATAACTAGAATCAAATTTAGAATCGAGTTAACATATGTATGAATGCGGACATGTTAACATGTTCCTCCTAGAGATGAACAGATGGTTCACATCTCAGGCACTAAGCTTTTAGGTATTGATCAGCGACTCCTCAGAAGAAAGAAATGTCTTTATTTTGTTGAAATTTCCCATTGGGTTCATACCAGGACCAAGGAGGAGGAAGGTCACAACAGACCGCATTTGTCTCATCGAGCTTGGATCATGGGATGCCGCGATCACATGCTTTTCGAGTCACAGTAACAAAACCATCTGTGGTGCTTAAGCACTGCAGGTAGCTCAGTTTTCTTCAGCTGTTGGATGAAACTGAGCATGTATATTTTTGTTTTGTCATCATTTTGTTTCAAGAAGTTGGATATCACACACACACCCTGAACACCCAAATGTGTCTTGACACGCACAGTGTCCATTGGACATACCCCATACAGGCCATACTTCATTGGGATGTCAATTTGGGCGTTGATCATCAGCTTAGAAGTGGAATATTAAGTTGTTCTTGCAGAAGATGGTAGCATCCAGTGCTGGGGGAATTCAACAGTGTCACTATCACATGCAGCTGCTACATGAACTAGTACCATGACATCCGTGACAATCATGCCGTTATTGTCCCTTGCATACACAATGTCATTGCACATGCACACCAGGGCCATCTCAGTGCTGTAATTGGGCTCATAGGCAGACTGGTCTGGCACTTAGATTGTGCTCTCACATGTCAACTGACAGTCTCGCTGCAGCAACCTATTCTATTATCTGGGATAAGTGGGGCAGATTCGACACAGGTCTGTAGTTATTGAGGACACATTTGTACACGGTACTACATTCTAAATTTCTGGTCTGACATGGGCTATGCTTAGTACTATGTCATTTCTTACAGAAAGATAATTGCTGTGAGTTAAGTTTAAGACCGTCTTTGTTCCCTTACTGATAGTTATATACTACCCTCATTAAGGTTGAAAAAAATATCTGTCACTAACTTCAATAACCATCATTCAACATTACATACGTCATGTCTGCCTAGTACCAAACTACATCCATTCTTTGACATGTCACAGAGGAGACATGTATGGTTACTAGCAGGCCTGGGGTTAATTACATTGCAATGTAATCGATTACTATTACTTTGTTTCTTTCATATTACTCATATTAGTTACTATGTATGCTGAATTCTTCCTATTACATTTGAAGCAATTACTATTACTGTTAGATTTTTCATTGGAACATTTTATGGTATAATGCACTGTATGCATAAATAGAAGAAGTACAGTTGTTTGACTCACAGTCTCAAGAAGTTAAACAAGACAGGTGAATAAAAAATCTAACTAGCCATTTATTGATACCCATGCCCAAAGTATTTGAAATAATATTTGAGAATGTCAAGTACTTTCATCATCATCATCATTAGGGAAGTATTATAAAGTTTAAAAATCATAAATATTTACAACAAAATATGTCTATATAGTATTATATTTAGTACAGTCTACTAACTACATTGACTAAGGATAGGACATAATTATATGTTCTATTGATATTTAAATACCATACTGGAATGACAGACAAAAGCAATTGTCAATGCCACATAACAGTCTAATAATTACAATCTAATTAAACCACATTGCTCTACTGGTGCATGGTGGACAGTTAATTATTAGCTCAAGTACAAATACACCATGATGTTTTTCACACCCACTGTAGTTTGGGCTGAATTGTGTGCACCATGGAGGCTGTCACTAAACCCATAAGCTTACTTGAAAAGGGTAGTTAGCAACTTGGCACTTGGCAGAACTGGCTAAAGACTGGTAAAACTTCACCAGGGCCATGCTGAAGTTGGGGGAGCAATCATAAAACCTGGAGAAACTAGTGGAATCTACAACCTAATCAAATGGAATTGTTATGTAGTTGAAATTCGGTTTAAATGTTATATAGTAATATAAAAGCAATAGGTCAGTTACTATTACATTTCATCCTATTACTATTACATTGAGTTTTTGCTCAAACTATTACTTAAATATTTGTAATTGTTACTATTACTTCAATATTGGTAATCGTTACTATTACTTCAATGTTGGTAATCGTTACTATTACTTCATTATTGGTAATCGTTACTATTACTTCATTATTGGTAATCGTTACTATTACATATTACTATTACCACAGGCCAGATGGTTTGTGGTCACAGTTACATGACATTTATTCGAAACATGTGTTTGTCGCAGCTGCATTGATTACAGTTAACTTGCATTTGATAGTTGTGAATCTACCACCCTCATAACCATGTCAGAATTGAGGCTTCCAAGCAAAGCTCAGGCTACTTATAATAATAGGGAATGCACATGATGCAACAATGCACTGTGCAAGCGGCTTATGAAGCATCGTTTATGAGTCAGTCGGAATGCAGACTGTCATTGTTTCATGGCTTCAACTCTGATCATTGCAAGAACAATGCAAGCCAATGTGTACTGTATTTCCCTGAATTGTTGCAGCATTTTAAGTCAACATGCACTGTAGTCTGCACCAACTGTGGTCATAAAGCAATTGTTTGTCATAGAACAATTATCATTTGCAAGTTGTCTGCAGCTTTTAATTAATATTATGTAATGATTAGTTAACATGTCAGAAGCTTTATTGTAACAAGGAGAGCTCTAAGTGGTTAGAAGTGTGGGTCTGTGCATGTTTTGAATATAACAAGAGTAGGACAGACACTACTTCATTGTCAACCAGCCTGCAATGTGCCTTGGCATATAGAGAATGAGTGAAATGTAGTATATATCTTTTAAATATGACACAACAGTTAAATCATAGGTCCCTTGTATTGGATCCCTCTGTCAGCGGAAGCAAATGGTAATCCGCAACCATATGAAAATGCTTGGACAGAAGTTGAAACATCATGAGATATAAGGCAACCTGACTAAAAAAAAAGTAAAAATATAAATAATTTTGAGCCATCCAGTCTGATGAGCCTCTTCACCCATATAAAACTGGATTTAACTTAAAAGACATTCGTAGGAAGAAATTACAGAATAAGTAAGACGTAATTATCAACTGTCAAATTATTATAGATGTGATTCTGAAAATAAACATACTCTAATTATTCACTGGAGGTGGAGACAGAAGAATAAGTTGACTCAATAATGGGATTAGCCAAGTCTGACGTGACTTGATCAATGATTCAGGGATGGGAGGATGGATTGCAACACTGCATTATTGTATAATGATAATGCACGTCTGCCTTCTTGGTAACAGGTTATTTTGCAAAGAACAACACTTGAAGATAACCTGTAAAAAATTTTAAGATTGCTAATTAATGGTTATTTTTTAGATGGTGATGGTACTGTGTTGAATTGTTTTCCTATTATACACTTTACTATGTATTAACTGGTGTTTCTAGTAATTGTGAGTTCATGTAACTGTTTGCCATCATCCAGATATGAGTCCTTGAGAACTGTTCCTGGCATGAGTTGAGGACACATGTGGTGTGAGGACAGAGCTGAATGAATCTGTTGGCCCTGTTTCTCTACAGTTTCTTGTAGTCCTAATGCTATGTCAATAGACACACACACACTGCATTATGTATGCTACAGTGTTCATGAGAAGAAGCCAACTACTTATGCCTGTTGCATGGACACTCCTGTCATAAGGTTTAGTGAAGTGAGAGCAAACAGCCGGTGTAACTAGCTCTCTTGTCGGGAACAAAGTACGAGAGAAGAGACCACTTATATCCCCCTCACTAACCAGCTGCAGTGTTGTTAGACTGGAGGAATCCTGCAAGTGGGTGCAATGTCAATGGGATATATTGGAGCAGATGAAAGAGACCTGTCAGTGGGCTGCATTCCAGACTGTGTACGCTGTCCGCCCCCAGCCAGGTGACTGCCGCCTCCCTACGTCTGGGTGCCAGCCAGTCAGTGTATAGATGCAGCAAGTGACCGCCGCTTTAGGCACCTACATCAGTCGCGTCAAACGAATCATATCACAGTGGGCGAGAAAGTGGTTTGTGAGGAAGCGAACTGACGACAACGTAAGTAGTGGCGTTGTAGGCAGAATACAGTACGCTCACTGCCGACAGTATGTCAGGGTAAATGTAATAAAGGCAGTGTCGCTCACTGCTGACAGTATGTCAGGGTAAATATAATGAAGACAGTGTCGCTCACTGCTGACAGTATATCAGGCTAAATGTAAAGAAGACACAGTGATGCTGACTGCTGACAGTATATCAAGGTACATAAAATGAAGACACACTGATGCTGACAGTATATCAGAGTAAATATAATGAAGACACAGTGACACTGACTGCTGACAATATATCAGGGTAAACATAATGATGACATACCAGTAGTGACACTGACTGCTGACAATGCATCATAGTAAAACATTTGATGATGGCTAACAACTAAAGCTAAACATGTATAGTGATAACATAGTGA